>RJWJ010017875.1:0-32370 GCA_004363605.1 Indri indri
CCACTAATCTAGAGTGAAGGATAGAGATCAGCTCAAGAAAGGGTAAGATTAAAGTCAACATAAAACATCCTGAAGATTTTTTTTCTATACTAAAAAATCCCCAAGTTTTCTTCAGAAACAATATGAAACTCATGCATATAAAGCACAAACTCCCAGAAAAGATTCTACAAACGAAGGATATGAAATTCCTAGTGTGGAATAGAAATTGTGTATTGAAGTCATCCTCACCCAAGGAGACCAGGTTTCTGTAGTTCTCTAGCATCACAGCCCTATACAAATTCCGCTGAGCAGCATTCAGGCACACCCACTCTTCTGGGGAAAATTCTATTGTCACATCCCGGAATGTCAACCGTCCCTAAAAGAAAAACATATATTTACAAAGTGGCCATGGAAAAGGATCTTAACATGACTCCAGGTGAAATGAAACAGGAAAGAGTATGGGTTCTCACACATAAGAGTGACTGTTATTATTTGAAAAGACAATTTTTAACACAGAAATATTCTTTAATGTAGTCCGTAACTCTGAAGTAAGAGGATGACATAAGATCCACAAAGCCATAGTAGATACTATAGTTTTCTGGAAGACACAGTATAAAATACATTTTTAAGTGCCACATTTACATCATACAGGACTAATTGTATATTTATTTCACATGGAAAAGTTGTGCTGAGTTAAGAGGTACCTCTTAAAGTTTAGTGTGTACAACAACGAACTAGACATCTTGTTGAAATGCAGATTTTGATTCAGGAGACCTGGGGAGAAGCCTGAATTTCTAACAATCTCACAAGTGATGTAAAAGCTCCCGAGCCATGAGGAATGTCTTTCAAATATGCAGTAAGTGGTAGATTCTGGATTTATTCAAGTTCATCGGACCAGGAAAAGAAGATGAGAGCCTTCATTTTCCAAAACAAGCTATATGCAAAAGGAATCTAAAAAGAAAAAGGAGCTTCCAAATTAAATATGATGGTTTAGGCATATCAGTTGGTAAATTTTCACAAAGTACCTATTAATAATTAACAGAAAAATAATTACCTCCACAGTGGAAAAATCTGTCAGAGACAACCTTAACCAACTGAATAAAATTAGCATCAACTATGATAGGATAGTTGTGTTGATGCACACAGGAGGACAAACCTCACTAAAAGTAAGTTAAATAAATGAAACTAACTATATATATCTTTGTGTTTTCTATTTATTTATTTTTTATACTTTTAAAATATTTTTATGTCAGCATATTACAAGAGAACAAATGTTTAGGTTAAGCATATTGCCCTTGCCCCACCCGAGTCAGAGCTTCAAGCATGTCCATCCCCCAGAAGGTGCATACTGCACCCATTAGATGTGTATATATCCATCCCCTCTTTCCGCCTCCCATCTCACGAAAACCAGTGAATGTTATTTCTATATATGCACTTAAGTGTTGACTATTTAATACCACTTTGATGGTGAGTACATATGGTGCTCGTTTTTCCACTCTAGGGATGCTTCACTTAGTAGAATGGGTTCCAGCTCTATCCAGGAGAATACAAGAGGTGCTACACCACCATTGTTTTTTGTGGCTGAATAGAACTCCCTTGTATACATATACCACACCTTATTAATCCACTCATGTATTGATGGACACTTGGGTTGCTTCTGCATCTTTGCAATTGTGAATTGTGCTGCTATAAACATTCGAGTGTAGGTGTCTTTTTTATAGAATGTCTTTTGTTCTTTTGGGTAGATGTCCAGTAATAGGACTACTGGATCAAATGGTAGTTTTACTTGTATCTCTTTGAGGAATCTCCATATTGCTTTCCACAGAGGTTGTACTAGTTTGCAGTCCCACCAGCAGTGTATGAGTTTCCTATCTCTCCACATCCATGCCAACATTGATTGTTTGGGGACTTTTTGATAAGGCCATTCTCATTGTGATGTCTCACTGCGGTTTTGATTTCCATTTCCAGTGACGATTAGAGATGTTTAGCATTTTTTCATGTTTGTTAGCCATTAATCTATCTTCTTCTAAAAAGTTTCTGTTCATGTCCTTTGCCCATTTTTTGATACGGTTGTTTGATTTTTTTTCTTGCTGATTTTCCTGAGTTCTATATAGATTCTAGTTACCAGCCCTTTATTGAATGTGTATCATGTGAATATTTTCTCCCATTCTGTATGTTCTCTGTTTGCTCTCCTGATAGTTTCCTTGGCTGTGCAGAAATTTTTTAATTTGATCAGGTCACATTTATTTATTTTCGTTGTTGCTGTGGTTGCCCTTGAGGTCTTCTTCATAAATTCTTTGACTATGCCAATGTCTATGAGAGTTTTTCCAACATTTTCTTCTAGAATTCTTATAGTTTCATGCCTTAGGTTTAAGTCTGTTATCAACGTGAGTTGATTTTTGTGAGAGGTGGGAGGTGTGGATCCTATTTCAATCTTCTACATGTGGCTATCCAATCTTCCCAGCACCATTTATTGAATAAGTATTTTTTTCCTCAGTGTATGTTTTTGTCTGGTTTGTCAAAGATTAGATGGCTATATGAGGATGGTTTTATATCTGGGCTCTCAGTTCTGTTCCATTGGTCTATGTCTCTTTTCTTGTGCCAGTACCACGCTATTTTAGTTATTATACCCTTGTAGTATACCTTGAAGTTGGCAAATTGATGCCTCCTAATTTGTTCTTTTTGCATAAGATTGCTTTTGCTATACAGGGTCTTCACTGGTTCTATATGAAGCACAGAATTATTTTTTCTAGATCTGTGAAAAATGTTGGTATTTTAATGGAGATTGCATTGAATCTGTAGATCACTTTGGATAGTACAGACATTATAACAATGTTGATTCTTCCGACCCATGAGCATGGCATGGTTTTCCACCTCTTTATGTCCTATGCTATTTTGTTCCTCAGTGTTTCATAGTTCTCTCTGTAGAGGTCTTTTATCTCCTTACTTAAATATATTCCTAGGTATTTTATTTTCTTTGTTGCTATCGTGAAGGGTATTGAGTCTTTGATTTGGTTCTCAGTTTCACTGTTGGCGTATAGGAATGCTTCTGATTTCTGTACATTGATTTCATAACCTTACACTTTGGTGAATTTGTTTATCAATTCCAGTAATTTTATGGCAGAATCTTTGGGGTTTTCAAGATATAAGATTGGTAGCAAAGAGTGACAGTTTGACCTCTTCTGCCCCCATTTGGATGCCCTTGATTTCTTTCTCATGTCTGATTGCTCTGGCTAGGACTTCCAGCACTATGTTGAATAGAAGCAGTGATAAAGGGCAACCTTGTCTGATTCCAGTTCTAAGTGGCAATGCTTTCAATTTTTGCCCCATTCAGTATGAAGTTGGCTGTGGGTTTGTCACATGTGGCTTACATCATTTTTAGGTAAGTCCCATCTATGCCTATTTTGTTAAGTATTCTTATAATAAAAGGGTTTGAATTTTGTTGAATGCTTTTTCTGCATCTACTAAGAAGATCACATCATCTTTGTTTTTGCCTCTATTTTTGTGGTGAACTACATTTATAGATTTGCATATGTTGAACTATCCCTGCATCTCTGGGCTGAAACACACTTCATCTTGATGGATTATTTTTTTGATAAGCACCTGAAATCTCTTTGCTAGGACTTTGTTAAGAATTTTTGCATGTACATTCATAAGGCATATTGGCCTGTAATTTTCTCTTTTTGTTGAGTCCTTTCCTGGTTTTGGTAGCAGGGTGCTGTTGGCTTCATAAAATGTGTTGGGTAGGATTCCTTCCTTCTTGATGTTGTGGAATAACTTCTGCAGGATAGGCACCAGTTCTTCTTTGTAGGACTGGTAAAATTTGGTTGTGAAACTGTTCCGGGACTTTTCTTTTTAGCAAGGTTTTTTATTGCTGTTTCAATTTGGTTACTTGATATTGGTTTGTTCAGGAATTCCATTTCTTCCTGCTTGGGCCTAGGCAGGCTGTGTGTTTCTACCAATTTGTCCATTTCCTCCACATTTTCCAGTGCATGTGCATAGTTTGTACAATATTCATAGATGATATTTTGTATTTCTGTGGCATCAGTTGTAATTTCTCCTTTTTCATTGCTGATGGAGCTTATTAGAGTTCTTTCTTTTCTGCTTCATGTTAATATATCCAGAGGCATGTCAATTTTGTTTATTTTTTTCAAAGAACCAACTTTGTGTTTTATTAATCTTCTGTGTAATTTTTTTCTTACCAATTTAATTTAGTTCTGCTCTGATCTTTCTTATTTCTTTTCTTCTCCTGGGTTTGGGGTTGGTTTGCTCATCCTTTTCCAGTTCTTTCAGACGATTCATTAGATTGTTTGTTTGTGATCTTTCTGTCTTTTGGATGTTTGCATTTATGGATATAAATTTTTCTCTCAGGACTACTTTAGCTGTGTCCCACAGATTTTGATAACTTTTGTCTTCTTTATCATGTAGTTCAAAGAATCTTTTGATTTCCATCTTAATTTCTTCCTTAATGCAATAATCATTCAGCAGAAGGTTGTTTAGTTTTCATGACTTTGTGTGAGATGAGTTTCTGTTGGAGTTGATTTCTAATTATTCCATTGTGGTATGAGAAGATGCATGGTATAATTTCTATTTTTTTTTTAAATTTTTTGAGACACGTTTGTGGCCTAGGGTATGGTCAATCTTAGAGAATGTCCTGTGAGTTTTGATGAGAAAAACATATAATCGGTGGTTTCTGGGCAGAACGTTCTACAAATGTCAGTCAGCCTCATTTGTTCTAGAGTTCTCTTTAAGTCCATTGTTTGTTTATTTTCTGTTAGGAGGATCTGTCCTGTTCTGTCAGAGGAGTGTTGAAGTCTCCATTATCATTGTGCTGCTATTATCGTTTGTTTAGATCAAGTAGGATTTGCTTTATGAATCCAGATGCATCTGACTTAGGTGCATAAATATTTAGAATTGTTATGTCTTCTTGTTGAATTGTACCCTTCACCACTATATAGTGACCCTCTTTGTCTTTCATCACTTTTGTTGATTTGAAGACTAAGTTATCTGAAATAAGAATCACCACCACACCAGTTTTCTTTTGGCTTCTGTTTGCTTGAAATATTATTTTCCATCCCTTTCCCTTGAGTCTCAATGCATGCTTATGGGTTAGATGCATTTCTTGAAGACAGCAGATACTTGGCTTGTGTGTATTTATCCATCAGCCATTGAGAGAATTGATAAGTGGGACAGATTTCTGTTCATCCTGTTGAGTTGAATTTTGTTGGTTTGTTTTCTCTCTTGAGCCATTGTGGTATCTGGCCTTTCACCTTTAGCTTTTGGATGGTTTTACATTCGTATTTATTGTGGTGATCCGTGTGTAATACTGCCTTGAGTACTTCCTGGAGTGGTCTTGTCTTGATGAATTTCCTCAGTCTTTGCTTATCTGAGAAGGTCTTTGTTTCTCCTTCATATACAAAACTTAGCTTTACAGGCCACAAGGTTCTAGGCTGGGCATTATTCTGTTTGAGAAGAGTTAGAATGGGGTCCCAATCTCTTCTTGCCTGTAATGTCTCAGTTGATAAATCTGACGTTATTCTGATGGGTCTTCCTTTGTATGTTACCTGCTTCTTTCACCTTATAGCTCGTAAGAGGGCCTCTTTGGTGGTTAGCTTGGTCAGTCTGATGACTGCGTGTCACAGTTTCTTCCTGTTTACAATGAATCTTCCAGGAGTCCTTTGAGCTTATTGTACCTGGATATCTAGATTTTTACTGGGAAATTTTCTTCTATTATATCCTCCAATAGCTTATCCAACCCTTATGTATTTTCTTCTTCACCCTCAGGGATGTCTATGATTCTCACATTAGCCTCTTCACATAGTCCCATATTTCTTGTAGGCTTTGCTCTGGTCTCTTATTTCTCTGCTCTATCTCTGTGACTGATTTATTTCATTGAAAGGTGTTATCTTCAATCCCTGAGATTTCTTCTGTTCTTGAGGCTTTCCACTATGTTTTGTAACTCCTTGAACAAATTCTTTGTTTCCAGAAGTTTGGTTTGCTTTTTCTTTAATATTTCAATTTCTTTTTAATGAATAGTTCTTCCAGGTCCTGGATTGTTTTTGTGGTTTCTTTGTGTTCATTATTCATTTTTTCTTGCATATCATTGAGTTTTCTTCCAATCCATGTTTGAAATTCTTCTTCTGTCATTTTATTGTTCTGAATTTGGTTGATGTCCATTGCTAGAGAGCTGGTGTTCCCTTTAGGGTTGTGCTTTCCGTTTGATTCTTCATACTTCCAGAGTTCTTTCACTGATTCCTTCCCATCTGGATCACCCGTTGTTTCTTACCTTTAGATTTTCATTTCAGTAATGACATGCCCTGTTTAGTCTCTGAGCTAGTAGGTGGTGTTAGTGGGGAAGATTCTACCACACCCTGTATGATGAGTCAGTAGATGCACTTAAAGGGTGTGCAGAATGACCTCCCTGCCAGTAGGTGGTGCTTGCTTGGAGGAGCAAGCTGCAGTGTTGTTTTGGGTCCTGTAACCAGCTTTTGTTCCTCTGGAGAGGCACTCACGTGGTGGCTGGTGCTCTGGCACTTCCAGGTGTGTCCTTATTCTCCACCTCTATAGGGGCAGGTGGGGGAGTGAGTCTGGGCAGAACTGGGTTGGGCAAGCCTGCCCTCAAGCACCACAAATGCTGTTAGCAGGGGTCAAAGTTCTGTTCTCTGCTTCTGGGAAAAGCTCCCAAGGAAGGGCTGAAATGGCCCCACTCAGGAGAAAATTCTGTGTGTAGGGGGTTGGGCTGTCTGAGACCTGCAGTCTGGCCACCTGGAGCAGGTCTCGCTCCTTTCCACCCTCCTCCCCTATGCCACAGTTTCTCCCGGGTCTCTGCCACCAGGCAGGACCTCAAGCCAGGAGATCTCCCCTGGCTGTGATGCAGGCAGGAAGGGTCCCTGCCCAGGATCACAGCATGAGCTGGGCACAGGACCCTCCCATGGGAGGAGGGTTGTCCTTCAAGCACGCTTATCTCTCCCTGAAGGCACACACACCTCAGTAGACTTGTTCACAAATATCCCTTCTGTGCTCCGAGGCAATGCGAGGCAATGTGATTGGGACCTGGGTGCAGGGGATGTGGTCTGTAGGCCTGTCCCCTTGACCCTGGAGATCAATCCCTAACCCTGCCAGGGAGAGGAGTCATGGTCTCAAGTCACCCATGGGATGCCAAAGCTGGATCGATGTCTCTCCACCTTGGGATTTGCCCCGCTTGTCTGGAGTCACCAGGCATTTGGCTTCTGAGTGGAATGGTGGTTAGGGAGATCACAGTCTGAGTACCCCTAAGTCCACTGTAGGGCCCCAAAAGGAAAGGTCCCATTCCCTATAGATGTCTCTGAGTGATGGCTAAATTGTCTCTTGGCCGCCACCGGTAGGGAAAGGGAAGGGGAGAATGAAACAATATGGCACCTGCCGATTAGCTAAGGTTTGCAGGCCAGGAGGTTCCCCAAGGGAGCTGGGAGCCTGGTACCCTGTCCACAAGAGGCTCACCACTTACAGGCAGTGGCCGTGTCTGGGCTGGTGTTGGCAGGGCTCTCCAACCGCTGAGGAGCCCAGCAGCAGTCCAAGATGCAAGGGAGGGGAAATTTAACTGCTCCACCTACCCTCGTTGCTGGTCTCGAAGCCTCTTGGGGGCCTTTCTTCTTCTAGTTCTCCTCTGCAACTTCTACTCATGGAGTCTCCTGTAGTTTCAGGCACCTTTCCTTCTGACCCTTATCTGATCTATGTTTGTCTGCCTGTTTATTTTTTTTTTCCACTTTCTTCTAAAATCTGTCTTTCTTGCAGAGACACTCTGGCTGGTGATTTTTCTTGTCCGCCATCTTCTAAAAGAATTATATTAATATGACCACACAGAGAAAAGTTTAGTTGTCATGACTTTAAACTGCAGTAGACTAACAGGACATGTTTAATGAAGTATACATATTCTATTTGTACCAGACATTCAAAATGACATAATTTTCAGGTTTTAGAAACTGAGGCTAAGCATATAGAGAAAGCTTCCAATGTGTTTTTATGATGTAGTATTACCTGACACAAAAACAGAATAGTCGGTAAAGACAACTTAAAGTTAATTGTGTCAAAATCAGTACTGAAGTACTAATAAAATATGATTAAATTGAACCCAGAATGTCATTGACAATTCATATATTGTGTATGTACATATTATTCAAATGCAAGTATAGTTGAAGACGTAAAGTATGTTGTTATATTCAGCTGGTTTAAGGGATGAAAAATCATCGTTCGTCATTGTGAAAACAGCATTTTCTAAAAAGATAAGTATTTTTATCTATACCTTTACCTATATATGATCTGTGTATCTATTATCTATGCCTCCATCTGTAGGACGTCTAAGAAAGAATGAACTTAAACTCAATGAGAATATCTGATAAAGAATGCATTTGAAATGTATGATAAAAGTTAAATTATTACATAAGGTCCAGAGACCTGCATATTGAGTCAGAAAAGTGAGATTATTGCCTCAAATCTTCCAGATGATTGAAGAGAATATGCACAAAAAAAGTGTCGTTAGGATTATTACTTTACAATAAGGGAAACAATGTTCATTTGCTTGGGGAATAAAAGTCATTTTTAAAGTAAATACAAAATATAAAATGTATCATTGAAAAAGGCTGATAAAGTAGATAATCCCCAAAATAATCATCTGTGCTATTGTAGCTGGATCTAAAAAAAAAATTTCAATGATCTTTATATGTGTTTGTAATCCTCTCCTTCATGTTTTACATGACTCTCAGGTAAGTAGGGATTGATGACCAGAACCCTGTAACTTTTAACTAACTACTACTTACATGACCTTTTTGAGTTGTTTCCCAGACCTGGCAGAATTTCTGAAAGACAAAGGAATCGAGATTCTGAAGACCCCTGTTCAGAATTCCTGATGCCAAGACTCACCCTCCCTCACTAACCTGCTCTAATGCATGGAGCATCTCATCAGTTTTAACACAACCTGCCCCAATGCACATAGTCTTTTGTTAAAAATCTTGTCCCTTGTGTGAAGTGGGATGTGTGAACAAGTTAAAAAAAAAAAAAACTTGCCTTCATGACTTGCAGGAAAATAAACAGAGGAATGAATCATTGTTTGTAACAGAACCTGATATCTTCCACATGGTGGCCTTTTTGAGCCCCAAATCTGTAGACATACCTGATCCAATTTTTTTAAAACTAATTTTACTTACTTTTCACAAGATCTTTTCAAGAAGCTCTACTGAGTAATTCTTAAAAATGTATAGTCTGTTTACACTTTGAAAAGAATTTACCTGGTCAATCTACATAATATGAATCCACATGTCATGCTTTCCTACTAATTGCAGAAAAATATGAGAAGCCTAATTTCATGATAATCATTCTCATTTGTTTGATGAATTCTGCAGTTGTTTCCGAATACTCATGAAGCCACCCAGATAAGAGCACACTAATCCCACAATAAGCCTACTAAGCTACTGAATAATGTATTCCTACTTTTATGGAAATAAAAGCATTATTTATTTTGAAAGCTTCTATGGATATTCTTAATCTACACTTTAAAATACAAGCATATATAACTCTATAAACCAGTTTACAGACCTAAACATATGTAAGGGATAGTTACACTACATATAAAATTTCTCCTATAAAGAAAATAAAAATCTCAGGTAAATAAAATATCCTCCCCAACTGCTTATGTAAAAGGGAAGGTAAAGTCTGGAGGCCGAGTCATGCAACACCCCCTTCCAAATGAATAGCTATTACTAACATTATGCATCAGCCAGATCCCCACAGGAAAGTAAAAGGCCTCAGGCATCCACAAGGACTGACCCCACAGTTCATTCATGAAGAAATATTCTTTGCTGGTCTCCCATAAACAAACACATACAAATTGTCATTTTAGGTCTGCAGGCTAAGTCTACTCCTAAAACTGAAGTCCGTTTTATTCCACACAAATGTTGATTACAGGTTTACCTTCCCAGGTATAGTCCAGAGGATGAGATCAATGATTCTTCCACCTACCCAGAGACTTAACTGATTTTTCCTTTGCTCCCTTTTTTTTCTTCAAAAATTCACCTTATCTTATGTAAAATGTAGATTTTGTGGGATTTTGTTAGACTAAGAGAAGTCTAACAAGAATGTAACCACTTGCCTCACTTCCCCCCTCCTTTTTCTTTCTGTATTCTCACTTCTGTTAAATACTGAGCTCCCACATCCCTTTGTCAGACAGCATACATTGCAGATGCTTCTGTGGTTTGTGCTTTTGCCAGGCACATCTCAAACTTCGGTGTAACAAACCTCAATTGACTGAGATTTTACCTCAGTCACTTATTTTGGGTTGTCATAACAAAGGTCATATCCAAGGTTACATGGCTCTGAGTCTTCCAGCGAGCTGTCTTCACCTTTGCTTAAGTAAATTCTTTAAAATTATATTTTGTTTATCAAGCTTCTTCCTTTAGGTTGACATTTCTGGTGCTCTAACCAAAATTCTGAGTGATCTCCTTCCCTGCAAACATCAAACACTGATCCTGGACTCAGTACCTGGCCAGCCAAAACCCACTGTGTGCATCTGGCTCTTTGTTGCATGTAAGGGGTGAGTCCTCCTGAATTTGGACCTCCCTACTCTTGGGGAGGTCTAGAGTTTACCTCAGCTCTGTCTTTCACCACTCACTTTCTAGAACAGAGACTTCTGTCTCTGACTATAGGCAGGATATTCAGGGTTCAAGATTTTTTAAAAACCTTCCTTCTCTGCCTCTGACTCAGAAGAAGGTCTAGTTAATGGTAGGGACAATCTACTAATAGCACTGACAGTTCCAACTTACTTTGGCATAAAATTATATAACATGCTTTTAAAATTGCAACTGCTCTCTACCGTTTATAATTCAGACCTGTTTTTTTTTTAAATTTGTGACCAATTCTTCTTACATTCAAACCAAAAAATGCTTGAAGATTCTCTGACCCCCAAAACAAGCAGCAATTCCTCCTTCTGACTCATTTATATATACTAGGGAACCAGATATTTTACAGAGATGTTGGGATATTTCTCATTAGCAGTCTCAGGGCCTCCCTACAAGAATATCTGTAGGGACTTTCAGCTCAGCTGGAAAGTGCACATATGGATTGGTCACCCAGCACCTTGAGCACTCTTCTACCACAAGGTGATGAGAGATTCCAAGACATGTAAAAGAGCAATTCACAACTCTTGAGTGACATGCTCATAAGTAACACGCTTTGACCTGATACACTATTCTGGCCTTGATAACTTTCAAAAAGCTCCTAAATGTTGGGACACTGCATGCCAAAACTGATCTTTTTCTTATGGGTCAAGGTCACCTGGAAACACCAGCTAAATTTGTGTACATTATCAATGGAGCTCCATTTTGCAAGTGCCTAGGTAAGTGGACCCACACGACTCCAGATGACCCAAAAACACAATGGCCAAATCTGCGTTATTTTGAAATTCCTGAATTACTATATGTGCATGCACAATTGGAAAAATCAGGTTTTAGAACCAAATTTTATGGGATGCTTTCATGCTGTTTCTCCTGGCTGAAATCTGATAAGAGATTTAAAAATACTTTTGTAGAGGGCTCTCCTTTAACTGCAGAAAACAATTCAAATGCTCATACTGGCTGTTTGATCTTGTGGAAAGATTTACAAAAGACAAAATAACTTCCCCATGCCCTTCTCAGTCCCTTGGAGATGAATTAGTTAAACAGCATTCCAGCTGAGATTAAATTTCCAAGACAATTTCAGTTCTTTAGACCCACCACAAAATTTATTTTCTCAGTGGATACCTCTACTTAGGCAAGAAACATAAGAATTAACTTGAGAGAGAAGAAAAAATGGTGGAGCAGAGGTGACCTCCTGGCTCTCTGCTCCCAGAGAGGGAGGTGAAGAACTCAGATGGCTACACACGAGTAGATCACTCTTCCCCAAGAACAGCATCTTGAAGCTGCAGAGAAACAGCGTGGGACATGCAACTCAGGAAAAAAAAAAGGTGAATGGGAGATACAATCACAAAGTCTGGAGAGTGCGAGATAGACAGCAGGGAATAGAGTGTGGGACAGCCGCGCTGGTCTGGCCAGAGAAAGCAGTGGGAACTGACCCAAGGAAGATACTCAGCTCCCAAACCCACTCAGACAGGGACTTGCCTGAAGTCAGTGCAGAGTCGTGGTATGAGATGGAGGGCTTTGGGGAGAGGGGATGATAGCAGGAAACATCTTGAACTCCCTGGTGCTCTGAGCTAGGAAGGCACTGGGCGAGGGAGGGACTGGTCTGAGTGATCACTTCCCACCACCCCATGAGGGAGTTTGGAGAGAGGCACCTCGCCTCTGGTGGTCAGCAGAGCCAGAAAGAGCAAGACTTCTTGCTGGGCAGGTGTGAGATTGCGGAACTGTGACATACAAGAGACAGCGGGTGTTTTGTTGATTCAGCCAGCTAAACTGGCATCTGCCAACTCCTGAGCACTTGCCCCCAGTGCTAGCTCTCCCTGGGTAGCTGGCTGCCATTTTGGGGGTCCACAACCAGGACACTGTGGTGGGCTACTATTTCAGGCAGCACTCTTCCCACAGCCTAAGGACTTTGATGCTGGGGGCAGCCAGCCCTTGGAGGTGGGGAGAAATGAGAAAAGCCACTTGCTCTGTGTGGCTGGTGTGAATCTGCAAGAGGTCCGTGACCTGTTGATTTGACTAGCTGGGCCCGTGTCATTGGGTGAACTTGAGGGCTTCCCCCCAATGCTAGTTCCCCAGTGGTGGGAGACCCCCATCAGTGGGATCCCCAGATGCTGAGGTGCTCAGCAGTCAGGCAACATCCCTCCTCTAGCCCAGTGACTTTCGCGCTGGGCACGGTGGGCTCTGCCCTTGGAGGTGAGAAGTGAGAAAAGACACTTTCCCTGTGCCACTGGCGTCAATCTGCAGGACCTGGACGCTGTACAATGATTGACAGCCCATTGATTCAGCCTACCAGACTGGCTTAGGTCATCTAATAAGAACATAACTTAAGAGCTTGCTCTCCATATCTGTGCAGCTGCCAACAGTGGGGTCTGTAGATGAGAAGCAAAATTCTAGTCAGAGACCTTAGCAAATCCACCAATTGACGCCTCCAAGCAGGAGCAGCCACTCAAGCATGGTGCCACTAATAACATATTAGCAGCTCTCCCTAGCTGCAGGTCAAGCAACCAGAGAAGCACATACCCACAGGCCTGCAGGTATCAGCTGAGATCTGTCTTGTCCTTTCCCCCACTTTAAGGGGGAATAGGGTCCAAGTAACACTTGGGAGTGCCAAGACCCTTCCTAAAGGTCAGGGCATTGGTATCCCTCATCTGGGAGACCAGAGACTAACACAGAGGAATCAAGCTACCTTGATAACTGGCTTCTCCATGCAATCTACAACCAAAGACAGAGAGGGTAACCCCATGGCTTAACACAGTGCCCTCCATCTCAAGCTATTAGAGGGCAGTGGAGTCATACAAACAAGTGTAATCCACCACCTCGGAGCTTAAACTGGGTGACCAAACTCACTAACCTCCACTGGCAAGAAGTGAAGACAACAGGTCAGAGGTAACCCAACTTGCTAAAATACTTCTAAGGCAGTACAAGACCAGCATGCCACTTCCCACCACTGTCAAAGAACATCCCTTGGGGGCTTGAAGTTAGGGGCACAAACCAGTCCTTAAACAAAAAGTTCTCAACCAAGTAGCCTGAGGAGAAAGAACCAGCAAAAGAACATGGGAAACATGAAAGATCAGAGAGACAAGTCACCCCCAAAGGAAACCATTAGACCCTCAAAAAAGGATACTAATTTAAATGAAATTATTAAAATGACAGGAAGAATTCTGAATCTGAATTCTAAGAAAACTCAAAGGAATTGAACAGAAAATAGAAACCCAACACAAAGAAGCCATGAGAACAATACAGGAAATGAATAAAAAATTCTCTAAAGAAACCGAAATATTATGAAAGAACCAAACAGAAATTCTGGAAATGAAAGAGGCATTCAAGTAACTTCAAAACACAGTGAAAATCCTGAAGAATAGAATGGATCACACCAAGGACAGAATCTCAGAGCTTGAAGATAATGCCTATATGCTAAAAAGTCAGATGAAGAAAAAAGACACAGATGCAAGAGACAAGAACAAAATATACAAGAAATGTGGGATTATGTAAAAAAACCAAATAGAAGAACTATAGGCATCCTGGAGAGAGAAGAAGAAAATACACAAGGCCTGGAGAACCTATTTCTTGGAAGACTGGAGGAAAATATGCCTGGCCTGGCCAGAAACCTAGATATCCAGATACAAGAAGTAGACAGAACTCCTGGGAGACTCAGTGTGAAAAGGCAATCACAACATCACATAATTATTAGAATGTCCAACATAAACATGAAAGGGGCAATCATTTGAGTACTAAGATGAAAACATAGATAACCTACAAAGGAAAACCTACCAAACTAACTGAAGACTTCTCAACTGAAACACTGCAAGCCAGAAGGGACTGGGACCCATCTTCAATGTTTTAAAACAGTATAATGGCCGACCTAGAATTTTTTACCCATATAAACTAAGTTTCATCTATGAGGGAGAAATAAAGACTGCCCTAGACAAGCAATCACTGATGGAATGTTCAAAGACCAGACCTGCCCTGCAGGAAGTACTCAGACCTCCATATACACTGAACAGTGTAATAGACACTCACCAGAGTAAAATCAAAAGTCCAGCACCTGGATTACACAATGGCTTGAGAGGTAAAACAAAATAATAAGAATTTATCCAATAATATGAACAGAAATCTACCCCAAATATCAATCCTCTCAATAAATGTGAATGGCTTAAATTGTCTTCTGAAGAGACATATACTGGCTGAGTAGATAAAAAATTGTAAGCCAAGTATCTGCTGTCTCCAGAATACACACCTAACTCACAAAGACGCTTCCATACTCAAGGTCAAGGGTTGCAAAACAAATTTCCAGGCAAATGGAAACCAAAAGAGAGTGGGGGTAGTGATCCTTATTTCAGACAACATGAACTTTAAAATAGCAAAAAAAAAGAAAGACAAAGATGGTCCCTATATAATGGTGAAAGGAAAAATCCAACCAGAAGACATAATGATTCTTAGTATCTATGCACCCAACACAGGAGCGTCCAGAAACATAAAGCAAACCCTGTTTGATTTAAATAGCATGATAAACAGTAATGCCATAGTAGCTGGGGATTTCAACACCCCAATGACTGAATTGGACAGATCCTCCAAACAGAAAATAAGCAAAGAAACAATGGAGTTAAACAGAGCTCTAGAACAAATGGGTCTAACAGACACCTACAGAACATTCTACACAAATAAAACCAAATATACATTCTTCTCATCAGGTCATGGAACTTTCTCCAAAATCGATTACATCCTAGGCCACAAATCAGACCTCAACAAATTAAAAAAAAATAGAAATTGTACCATGTCCCTTCTCGGAGCATAGTGATATAAAATTAGAGATCAATTCCAACAGAAACATTAACTACTTCACAAAATCATGGAAATTAAACAATCTATTCCTGAATGACTACTGGGTCAAGGAGGAAATTCAGGTGGAAATAAAAAGATTTTTGAACTAAATGACAATGGGGACACAAGTTATCAAAATCTGTGGGATACAGCAAAAGCATTCCCGAGAGGAAATATTTAATACCATTAAATGCTCATATACAAAAGACAGAAAGCTCACAAATCAACAAAGGCATAAACTCTCTCAAGGAACTGGAAAAGGAAGAGCAAATTAACCTCAACTTGGAAGAATAAAAGAAATAACTAAGATCAGAGCAGAACTAAATGAAATTGAGAATGAAAGAACTATACAGAAGATCAACAAAGCCAAAAGTTGTTTTTTCAAAAACATGAATGAAATTGACAGCCCTCTAGCTAGATTGACAAGAACTAGAAAGGAAAGGACTTAATAAACTCAATCAGAAATGAAAAAGGAGAGGCCACTACAGACATCATGGAAATACAAAGCATTATATTTGAATACTATAAAAATCTATATGCCCAAAAACTACAGAATGTGGAGGAAATGGACAAATTCTTGGAAACACACAACCTCTCTAAGCTCAATCAGGCGGAAATAGAATTCCTGAACAGACCAATGTCAAACACAGAAATTGGAGCAATTAAAAATCTTCAAAAACAGGCCAGGTGTAGCAGCTCACGCCTGTAATCCTAGCACTTTAGGATGTGGAGGTGGGAGAATTGCTTGAGGCCAAGAGTTCAAGAAAAAAATCTTCCAAAAAAAAAAAAAAGTCCCAGACCTGACGGTTTCACACCCGAATTTTACCAAACCTACAAAGAATAACTCATACCTATACTGCAGAAAGTATTCAACAACATTGAGAAAGATGAGATCCTCCCCAACTCATTTTACCAAGCCAATATAACCTTGATACCAAAGCCAGGAAAGGACAAAACAAAAAAAGAAAACTACAGACAAATATCCCTCATGAATATAGATGCAAAAACCCTCAACAAAGTCTTAGCAAATCGAATCCAACAGCACATCAAAAAAATAATTTATCATGACCAGGTGGGTTTTATCCCAGGGATGCAAGGCTGTTTCAATGTATGCAAATCTATAAATGCAATTCACCACATAAATAAAAGCAAGAACGAAGACCACAGGATTCTCTCAATAGACAGAGAGAAAGCATTTGACAAAATCCAGCACACTTTTATGATAAAAACTCTTTTAACAACATAGGCATAGATGGGACATTCCTTAAAATTATTAAGGCCATATATGATAAACCCACAGCCAATATCATATTGAAAGGGGAAAAATTGAAAGCACTCCCACTTAGAACTGGAACCAGACAAGGTTGCCCACTATCGCCACTTCTATTCAACATAGTGCTGGAAGTCCTTGCCAGAGCAATCAGACAAGAGAGAGAAATTAAGCATGTCCAAATGGGGGCACAAGAGGTCAAACTCTCACTCTTTGCTGACGATATGCTATTATATCTAGAAAATCCCAAGGATTCAACCAAGAGACTCCTAGAATTGATACATGAATTCAGTAAAGTCTCAGGATAGAAAATTAATGCAAGTAAGTCAGTGGCATTCATATATGCTAATAACAGTCAAGCTGAAAATCAAATCAAAGATGCAACACCCTTCACAATAGCATCGAAGAACATTAAATATAGGAATATTCGTTAAATATAGGAATATATTCAATGAAGGAGGTAAGAGACAAGTATAGAGGGAAGTACAAAACACTGACAAAATAAATTGTAGAAGATGTAAACAGATGGAAATCCCTACCATGTTCAGGATTGGTAGAATCAATATTACTAAAATGTCCATACCACTTAAAGGGATCTACAGAATTAATGCAATCCCTATCAAAATACCACCATCATTCTTTACATATTTAGAAAAAATAATTCTAGACTTCGTCTGGAACCAGAGAAAACCTCATACAGCCAAAGCAATCTTAAGCAAAAAAAAAAAAAATTGGGAGGCATGAGTCTGTCAGACTTCAAACTTTACTACAAGGCTGCAGTAACCAAGACAGCATGGTACTGGCACAAGAATAGAGATATAGACCTTTGGAATAGGACAGAGATCCCAGATATAAAATCATCCTCATATTGTCATCTAAACTTCGACAACACAGACAAAAATATACATTGGAAAAAACAATCTCTATTCAATAAGTGGTGCTGGCAAAACTGGATAGCCGCATGCAGAAGATTTAAACTAGATCTCCACCTCTCACCTCTCACAAAAATCAACCCACGATGGATAACAGACTTAAACCTAAGGCATGAAACTTTAAGAATTCAAAAAGAAAATGTCAGGAAGACTCTTTTAGTCATCTGCCTAGGCAAAGAATTTATGAAGAAGACCCCCAAAGCAATCACAGCAGCAACAAAAATAAACAAATGGGACGTGATCAAATTAAAAAGCTTCTGTACAGCCAAGGAAACTATCATTAGAGTGAATAGACAACCTACAGAATGGGAGAAAATATTTGCTTTCTACACATCCGATAAAGGGCTGATAACAAGAATCTATACAGAACATAAGAAAATCAACAAGAAAAAAATCAAACAACGCCATCAGTAAATGGGTAAGGGACATGAACAGAAACTTTCAAAAGAAGACAGACTAATGGCCAGCAAACAAAACAAGTGTTCAACAGCTCTAATCACTAGGGAAATGAAAATCAAAATGACAATGAGATTATCACCTAACTCCAGTGAGAATGGCCCTTATCAAAAAGTCCCAAAACAACAAATTCTGGTCTGGATGTGGAGAGATTGGAACACTCTTACACTGTTGGTGGGACTGCAAATTAGTACAACCCCTGTGGAAAGTAATTTGAGATATCTCAAGGAGCCAAAAACAGAAATACCATTTTATCCTGCAATCCCACTACTAGGCATCTACCCAAAGCAAAGAAGACATTCTATAATAAAGACATCTGCACTCACATGTTTATAGCAACACAATTCACAATTGCAAAGATGTGGAAACAACCGTAGTGCCCATCAATACATGAGTGGATTAATAAAATGTGGTATATGTATACCATGGAGTTCTACTGAACTATACAAAAAACAATGGTGGACTAGCACCTCTTATATTATCCTGGATAGGCATTGAGCCCATCCATCAAAGTGAGGATGGAAAAACATGCACCACGTGTACTTGACATAAAATTAGTCCTAACTGACCAACACTGTAAGGTTTTTCACATGGTAGTAACACTCATTGGGTGCCTGTCAGGTGGGGGAGTTGGGGGGGGTAAACCCACAGCTAATGGAAGCTGAGAGCACTGTATGGGGGAGGGACACGCTTGTAGCCCTGGCTTGGGCAGGGCACATCCATTACATATAACCAAAATGTTTGTACCCCCATAATATCCTGAATAAAAAAAGTATGAATTTATTTGTTGGTTTTGAATTATTTGTGTGACTCTTGACATTTTGGAGTATCCATTTGTAACCTTTTCTAGCCCCCATGGACATCTTTGGTTTTCTCATTCTACTGACTGTCTCTTAATCTTCCTTCTGGCTTTTGTGGGTAGATGGTGAGATAAGAAGCTGAACCTTATGAAATACGACCTGATGATACTGGTTGCATTTCCTTGAAGCTAGCCGAACTTTCCTCAATTGGTCCTTAGGAGGGGCCTGGATGTTGGAAGGGCTGTAACTGTTTGCTACCTCTTGGGAGACTTTGGTTAATGCCATAAAGGGCTTCTTGGTTTGGATCTAATGCATGTTTATTTGTGTTAGTTTTGAGTAATTTGTTCAGGTGTACCTCTGATTTATATTTAGAGTGTGACAGAAATTTGTCTTTTGTTATTACTTCATCTGTTAAGCCTTCTCTCCTAAGCTACATAAAACCATATATTCAAAAAGAAAGGAAACAGTTTATTAAAACATTTCAAAGACAAACAGCTTAAATAGTGATTACCTTCATAAACAAATAAGCCCCACCTCCAAAACTCCTTCTTGGTGCCAATTTCAAAAAGAAAAAGCCAAGAAACAGAAGTCACTGCTATTTATATGATACAATTTTTTTTAAGAACTCTACTGTCAAAAGTTCACTTAATTATAACCAATACTTAGGCTATATATGTACTAATATATTTATTTGAGGCCAATGTTCTCTCAATAAAAGGTTCTCAGTCAACTTCTCTCTTTTAAACACCTGTTAAATATATATGCTTTCTCTCTTTCTCCTCTTGCTGATGTAATTTTAGCCAAGGATAATGTAAAATTTTATTGGCCTTTTGGAAAACTGGATCTTCTCAAATTAGTTTTTATTAGGACTTATTCATCCTTTTACTTCTGTCTCTCCTTCCCCTTGCCACCTTTGACACCATGTGAAGGGACCTAAAGGAAATTTCTATCAGTAGCAGCCCAGGAACTCCTTGAGAAACACAGAAAAGGCACCACAGACTCCTCCTTTTTTGGCATGATACCCCCTTTTCCTCATGGAATGGTAAGCCTTGTGGGTAGACAGGTTTCTCTTTGGGATAAAGTTGTACTCATTTTTACAATTAATTCCTCATTCTCTTTGGCTTTTAGATGCATGAATGTGTGCATATGTAAGTTATACATTGTGTCTGCATGAATGTATACATGCATTTGTATGTTGTCTACATGGCACCAAATTTACTTAAATGAGTGCTCATAAATTTAAAAAATAAGCCCAAATATTTTTCAAGTTTATGTGACTTGACTAAATATTTTGGTCAATATCACTAGTTTAATATTGTTAGTTTACTAAAAGCAACTATGTCTTCTGACTTATCAGCAAAATATACATGTACTTAACTTTTAGGTTATTGCTTCTATCACACTTGCCTAACAGAGTATATATAAAACTGGTTAATAAAAAGTTCAACCTGAGGTGATAGTTAGATTTTTCTAATGTCTGATGAGATTGTATGAACATAATTGTTAACAATAAATATATAAAACAGACATAAATGAAATAAAAATTTATAAATGAACTTATGAAAATAATTATGTTTCATAATATGTTTACATAAAAATGTTTTTGAAATCTTTTTGGTAACTATACCCTTAAAGTTTTGCTAAGCTAAATTAGATGGATATTTACTGAATATATAGATCATTTCCAGATAATATATAATGCTAAGACATTAATTATTAAATATGAACTTAAGTTTACATATAATACTTTAGGCTTCTTATTTCAGAGACAAAATATATTTAGATTGGTTAGTAAATATGCTGTTTCACATTTAAAAATTATTCTATTACAAAGCCTATGCTTCTAAAAATTTTAAAATGCATATTCATAAATTATTAGTATGTGAACCACAGTTAAACATCCCTACTTCTTAGGTTTTCACAATGAATTAAAGTTACTAAAACTTAAAATTCCTACTAACACATGGTAACTAAAACTAGAGAGAAGAAAAGAAACAATTCTACATGCAAAGTGCATAAAAAAAATAAAATGTGTGTTTTGGTGTGAAAGATTATAAAACATAGAAATAAAAGATGTGATTTCTGGTAAAAAAAATTAACTTTGCTGAATTTAGAGGTTACTTAAAATCTGAATTCAATTGAAAGAATAAAAGAAGAAAAAATGAAATAGATAAACTGAGTGGGCATAAAAAGAGAAAAAAGAGAATGGAAAAATTATAAGAGATTATAAAAGATACAAAGAAATCTTATCTTGTGTGATCAAACCTGATTGAGATTGGATAAATTTGTTTATAAGGTCTTATTAAAATTAGCTTTAGTATTAATAATATAAAACTTCAGGGGTAAACTTTGGCTGTCTCATTTAAATAAGATTTTCATAAAGTATTATTAGGAGACAATGAAAGACTTTGGTTCACCATTCCAGTAAATTGTTAAAAAAAAAAGAAAATGATCAAATTTTTTTGTTGACTGTTTCTTTAACTATGACAATTTTTAGTCTCTTCTTATTGCTTCCTGGACATTTTTTTCTGAGCTTCACAGGGACTGAGAAACTCCTTTTATTGGTCAAATAATTCAGTCTATTTGCAATATATGGCCAATTTCTCAACATTTCCATTGTGCATACCACCCTCTGTCTTCCAGACCAGTGGACTATACAAATGGAGTAACACAAAATCAATTGACAAAGTTTACAGAAACTTTTAACCTTCTCTGTCCTAAGACTTTTCTGTTGGTATGTTTAACCTATGTTCTACCCCATTTGGGAAACGTCAGCTTTATCTCTTTAAAATAACAACAGAAAAGTCCATGCACCTGGGTTAAGTAGCATATAAATCAGGTCTCATTAAAGGTGATATTTGTCTTTTTTATAAAGGCCTTATAAAGCTTCTCAGTGAAAAAATTAAATTAACTAAAGATTATTTTAACTTCAAGTCCACAAGATATGTAGACATCAAAGATCATGAGCTCCCACCTACAAGTTAACTTCATTGAAAATGCCATCAGACAATAACTCCCTCTAACCCTGGTGGAAGGAACTACATGAACTATGGCTGACCAATCTCTGTGATGCTAAATTGAAGGCCAATGTCTCTTATAATACTTGGACACCCCTCTGTCTATAGATAGCTCAGGGGAAACCCAACACTGGATTACTTTCCTCAAACTTTTATCTAGTCATGATCACCAGTCTATTTTAGATGGAGATTCTATTTTGGGGAAACCTGCTAATTACCTGCCTATCCATCAAGAAGACAGCTGCATGCATTTTAGAGTGCTTTTGCCTTAACGGGGTGCCACTTCCCATGAACACACGATTAGAAATCATCCTATAACCTCAGGAAAAATTGCTGGATCCATCAAACCAGTGCCTTCATCACAGATTAACAAAAGCAATAGGTTCACTGGCTGAGGTTGTACTAGACATTACATTACTTTAGATTTTGTATTACCTGAGCAAGGAGATGTACGTATGGTGGAAAATATCTCTTGTGCATACATAAATAGTTCCCATGAAATAAAAACCCATGTAGAAAAATCAGAAAAGAAGCCACTTGGCTACAAGTATCTAGAGAAGAACCTAGATTTAATTTTTTTCTTGTTTTTACTTGGCTCTCTAATGGAATAGGTTTTTTGTTATTGTTGTTCTGGCATCCAAATACTCTTTTGATTATCCTTATGTGCATTATATTTCTACTACTCAAGTTACTAATGTTATGTATCTCTCATTGTTATGCTTCTTCCAAGAAAATTAAAATCATGGTATTCCAAAGAACAGAGATAATAGAACAGGCAATAGTAGCTATATAATCAATAACTTGACAGAAGTCTCCTTCTTGGAGCTCTGTGGTGCCATCCCAATTTGGCTTATGGGTGCTTCTAAAATTTCTCACTGAGATATTATCCTCTTCTCACCTTTCCCAATATGGGATGGAACAGTCTGGAAATGAACCTTCCTGATGATGAGGGACACCTAGACACATATTGAGCACCAAAGCTTTTGAAATGAAATATTTTGATTAAAAGAGAAAGAAAATAAAGTTATTATCTGAAAAATACAGACCACCTCTAAATTGTCAGGCTCAGAGAGGCACGGAAATGAGGCAGCAGTCATATGCCACTCCCACCTTCACCCTTGAGCTAAGTAATCATCTCTAGAAACCTCTTGCTATGTGGAGTCTACACTGATTTGCAACACAAGTAGCCATAAATTAACCTAACAATGACACAGGCTGGACATGACAATTCATACTGCATAGTTCAACAATGTGTATTCAACCACTAATCAAAGTTTGTATAAATCAATAAAAATTCCTAAAAAATTTTCATTGGCCATTCCATATCACCCTTTTTATTTTTAAAAGTCTGCTTATAACAAACACCAAACAGATCTCATAGCCAAGGTTTCTTGTGTCTGATTCTTCCATGTAGCTGTACTCACTCTGGATCAGGTTATCTCTTTAAAATTATATTTTGTGTCTCAGTTTTCTTCCTTTAGGTTGAAAAATTTACAAAGTGTTTGCACTTGGGAGACAAGACCAAGAATGGTCTTGTCAGAAAGACCAAAACCTAAACTTGAAACAATTAAAGTCTCATTTGCAGTGGAACGGGTGAGTAAACACAGCCTCAGAGAGCAGCATGTGTGCCACAGACTGAGGCACACAAACCACAGAGAAACCTTTTAAGCATAATATTGAATGAAACATTAATTTACTGAAAAGTGAAAAAGAGGCAAAGCTGAGCAAACCTCCGTGTCATGACAAATAGTTACCTAGTAAGAATAACAAAAAGAATGAGGATGGTAGTTACCACTGGGTACAGTAGAAAGAGGAGATCGGGGCACACCAGAACTGCCCAAGTCTGTTTATTCACCTGGATAGTTAGTCCTTAACTGTTTATATTCTTACTATTTAAATTCCACATAAAACTCTCTCAAGAATTCTCTTTGCTTCTTCAGACCACATCACTCAGTCCACTCAGATTTTCCAGCAAGAAAATAAGAATCTTATACTAAAATCATGGAATGCAATTCACAAATACTTACAAAAAACTGGAATTATATGGCAGCAAGATTTTATAAAAGAAACAAAAGACAAACATCTCAGGTAAGCAACCTGCTTCATCCGCAGTTCACAAATAACCCCATACTCTGTAGATTAATTGTTTCCAAGCTTGGGGACATCTCTCATTGCGGAGATGTAGTCAGGGTAGCTCACTCCTAGGTAGTGAGTGCGAGAAACCTGAGAAGCTGAAAAATTTATAATAATTCCAGGAGCTCCACACACCCTACTGTACCCTCCTCATGGGTTGCAAATGCTTCCTCCTCCAGGGTCTCAATTCCCACCAGTGATCAAACACTCATCTGCAGTCGGTTTAACATTTTAACCTTTGATATCATTTTTCTGACAATACTTCCGACACCAAATGTTTGGCATTTGCTGAACAGCAATCAGTTCTCCAACAATAATTGGTGGTCCAATTCTATTCTGACACCACTCAGAGTCAGCACAGAATCCACAAGTTCAGAGCTCAGTCCTGTGCTCACACTTCATATGCCAGATGCAAGCCCTGACGGCCCATCTATGCTTCTGAACAGCTGCTTATAAATCAGGGGTTCCCATAGCCCCTTTTCAAGTTTGATAATTTGATATAATTACTCATGGAACTCAGCAAAACATTTTAATTACATTTACCAGTTTATTAATATCGCTACACTTAGAAATGTCCAAGTGGAAGAGATGTGTAGGGCAAGGGAAAGTGGTGGGGTAAGATGGGGCTGGAAGGTAATCCTGGTAAACACAGCTGTGATTAAAGAAACCCCTGTCCTTTTTGTTCATCCAGAGCAGCTCATTGCAAGAAACACCATTCCCTCTATGACTTAGATGGTGCTCCCTCATGCACCACTCACAAAGCCAGACACGGACTCCATGAATTCCCATTTCTGCCTCATAAACAATTAGATGAACAATTCTGTTTTTACTGGTCTGAACAGAATACATGTTAACCAAACATGGCTTAAGTTACTCTCCTTCTGCCAGACCCCGGAACTTTGATGCTCCCCCAGCCTTAGCCAGCACACAGCCCCTCTCCGTGTCCCTCCTAAGAACAGTCTGACTTCAGGATAAATCATTTTCTGATGCACCATGTAACTTTGCCACCCTGCATCCTGCCCTCCTCCTCCCACCTGTCTTCTTATCTTATTTACTCCTGCCTATGAAAGAAAGCCCTCTTCTGCCTAACCTTTAAGATGCTTGTAGATCTTATAGTTAGTGTTTTCCCCTATTTAAATACTCCTTTACAATAAAGTCACTTCTGACCTGAATCTGAATTTACTTTATTTGTAAACGTCTGAAAGCAGCCAAGGTAATAACAATTACAATCTCCTATGGGGCATCTCACACTCCTTCCATCACAAACCCAAATAAACCTTCATGCAGAACCAGATTTCCAATGATCTGTAGCTTCTCTTCAGATAAAGGTCTTTTTCCATGATGGTGCGAGCAGGCTGGGGGACACCTCCCAGGGTGACTCCCCAGAAAAAAAATAATAACTAGGACATCAATGACCTTTTCCAAGCTGAAAATTGGTCTTGGCTTGGAGTCACTGGGCCTCTCAATTAGGGATATTCATTTAATTGTAAATAAGAAAATACCCAGTGTTTCAAGAACCAAGCAAAATCACTTAAAGTCAGTGTTTGTGTTTATAGAAGAGAAGGACATTCTGAAGAGAAAAATCTCAAACCACACATGTTTTTCCTCTGCTCCCACATGACAACAACCAACACAGAAGACTTCTATGACCAAATGTGTGCAAATTTCTCCCTACCACCAAACAAGCAATCAATTTTGCAGGAGACACCAGCTAAATATCTTCAAATACAGTTCAATTCTGACATTATCTACCTGGAGATAGCATCAAAACACACAGGTTGAGGACTCAGTCCCACAAGACTGTCCCCATTTGGACACCAGCTGTATGTCCTGACCTACAAAACTTCTGACCAACCAGGTGTAGGGAAGAGTTCCATGACCCCCTCTGTAGATTTAATTAATTTGCTAGACCAACTCACGAAACTGAGGGAAATTTATTTTTACTGGTTAATTATAAAGAATATCTTTAAAGATATAAATAAATAGCCAGATGAAGAGCTACATAGGGCAAGGTATGGGGGAAGGGATGCAGAGATTGCAAGCCCTTTCTAGCTAGGCTCGTCACCTTCCAGAAACCACCATGTGCTCAGCTACCTGACAGCTCCCCAAACCCTGTCCTTTTGTTTTTTATGGAAGCTTTATTTCATAGGCATAATTAATTAACCATAGGCCATTTTCCATTAACTTAATCTTCAGCTTCTCTCCCCTCACAAGAGGTTGGGAGTGAAAATGAAAATTCCATTTCTCTAAGCCCTTGGCTTGTTCCCCTGGCAACCAGCCTCCCCTCAGGAGGTTTCTAGGGTCTTTGCAAAATCCATTTCATTAACATAAGCTCAGGTGTGTTCGAAAGGCTTACTGTAAATAACAAAAGACTGTCTCTCACCTTTACCATTCAGGAGCTACTTACTTCAGGAACCAAGAACAAAAGACCAAATATTTTAAGAAAAGATATTGCTCTAGTCACTTAGCAAATAACAAGGCTTATAGGAGCTGAAAGACAGAAATCATGGACAAAAACTAAATATATCTATCATAATATCACAGAAATTGTAAGGCATTTAAATTTTATACCATGACGAGAAAGTCAAAAGTATCTAGCCCTTTCAGAAAATAAGCAGATCATTTGTTATTTCCATGGTAACAAAATATTTGGTAAACAATCACACGTGAACATTTCTTTGAGTTCCCAAATCCAATCTCACAGGATTTACCATTAAACTCCAATATCCAGATAATGGGATATGGAACAGAGTTATCCACTGTCACAAATTCTCCACCTACACAAGAGAAAACTGATGTTTTAATAAATCTTTGTAATTCATCAATTTTTCTACCACTTTCTTGTGGGAATGTATTCATTTTTCTGCAATCAAAATGGAAAAAAATTTTTTTTTTCTATTTCCTTCCCTGGGTACCATCCCCAAAGCTAAGTCCTGAAATTATATTGAAAATTACCTCCAAATAAGAGGTATCTTCAAATAAGAGATACCTGTAATCCTAGCACTTAGGGAGGCCAAGGTGGGAGAATTGGTTGAGGCCAGGAATTTGAGACAAGCCTGAGTAATGTAGTGAGACCTGTCTCTGCAAAAAAAAAAAAAAAAAAAAAAAAAAAAAAAAAAAAAAAAAAAAAAAAAAAAAAAAAAAAAAAAAAAAAAAAAAAAAAAAAAAAAATTAAAAAATAGACAGCTTGGTGGCACACGCCTGTAGTTTTAGCCACTCAGGAGGCTGAGGCAGGATGATTGCTTGAGCCCAGGCATCGGAGGCTGCAGTGAGCTATGATCATGCCACTGCACTCTCTAGGGTTGGTAAAAAATTAAAACCCTGTCTCAAAAAACAAACAAACAAACAAACAAAACAAAACCAGCCCTGAGAAATTTACTATACTCACTCTAGGGAAGAAAACAGTGAAATAATAATTTTTAACAAATGGAATACATGACTAGTTTTTTTCCTGAAATATACCTCTTTCATGCCTCTTTGAAAGTATTTTCTTATCTTTTAAACCCCACTGCTAAAGTTCATTTTATTTTTAATAAAAACCTGAAGTTGAAATGAATAAACAAATCATTCCAAGGTGACAAACCCAGGGAAGAGCAGTGGTGACGGCAACACAGATATGTCTGACTCAAGTATCAAGTCAGATCATCCTATTACTTGGGACATACTCCCACCCTCATTTTGTTCACCATAGTACTCAAAGACCACCATCCCAGGAGCCACTGCATCATTTCTGCACCACACTGTATGCCTGAAGTGCAAATTACTTTGCAGGTTCTTGTACCACCTCACTGAGGAGGGTTTTCTCTGTCCTTGGGGATGGTTTTTCTCCCCTCACAAGTGTGAGAAGATACAGAGAAATGGAATCCTTTCTCTGTGTTTTCCCCTCAAAACCAACAACTGGTTGGCTGGTCACCAATGTGTCTCAAAGAAATGGAAACGGGTTGGGGAAAGAAAATCTTGATGTCTCAAGGGGTTAGCTTTTTAGATGAGAGGTACACGAGAAGACTCTCTCAGCCCCAGGGCATCCAGCAAGCTGCTCCCCAGAGGCTCCAGCCCCACACCTCAGGCTGTCCTCTGGAAAGAGATGACCCAGTAATATTCACTAGACACTCCAGGAGTCATGGATGCTGTGGGCATTCTGGGTCATCCTCAGATAGCTGTGAAACTCATGACCAGGCAAAGACAGGAGGGTGGCTGAGGATACATCACCCTGTGAAGTTTCCAAAGCAGAAACTCAAGCTAAAGACATTCTGGTAAGATGTCTGTGCCTAGGAAAGATAAAAGGAGGAGAGGCACAAAATATTTTACAATGTGGTGTCAAGTGAATATTTGGATTTCCTCTCAAGAAATTTTCAGCAAAACAATTTTTTTTTGAAGAAAAGCACTGTTCTGTGGGAGAATAATAAACATTTAAAATACTCTGTCTCTTTGAACAATACAATAAAGAATACCTGATAATTTTGTGAATTGGTAGGGGGAAGCTGGCATTTGGGAATGTGGAGAAGGAACTAGAAATTTAGGATTTTACTGCAAGCCCTATAAGAGTTACGGTGAGAGAACAGTATTGGATTTGAGACCCTGCCTGTCATACACTTGGAAAATGTACGGGAAAAGCAGTCTCTCTGTGAAATGTTAAAATAACTAAATAGGAGGCAATTAGATTCAAGTAACTCTAGTGCCTTGGGTTCCTACCTAAGAATACAGAAATATAACCCAATACATTTTGTGTAAATTATTAACTTAGAAGCAAAATTTAGGCCTAAAAAACAACGAAGCACCAATTAACCTCTGATCACATAACCAGAAAATAGCCACGTGACAGTCCAAAAAAAAGCGAATACTAAATTATAACCAATCAATTATTGAATCAGGTTACCTTCTTCATACACCTTTTAAAGTCTTTCTTTCAAGCCCCTCCAGTGGACTCCAAACCGCAAACCATGGCTGGATGCTTCCGGATTCATAAATTACTGTTTGCACTAAAAAACTCTTTAATGTTTTAATAAGAGAGAGGACTGGGGACCCCACGGACCACCGAGCTCCTCCCACGCACGAGTCCCACACACAAAGCGAGATTCCTCCCCTGACAACCCACGCATCCTCACAGCGCCGACGGGGGAAGACGCAGGGCTGGGGGCTCAGAGCTGTCCAGACAGGGCTTGGCTGTGCCGAATATGCCTCTGAGGATACGACAGGACGCCCGCGCTCCTGGCTGCCAGAACAGACCAGCCCAACACTGCGGCTGAAGGGGACTGAAGACCAAGTTGTACACTGGGGACTCGGATCCACCGACATCGCCGCCGACTGCGGGGAAGCCTGGGTCCACCACAGCCGTTTTCAGTGGGTTCCGACTACCCTCCACCCCCCTCAACACACGTGGCCCACACACTCACCAGTTCCTGGCTTCTGGCGTGTCCTGCCATCCTACACACAGATCTTCCAGTACCGGCAGGTTGCAGCAGGACAAAGGCCATGGCAGAGCCACCCAGACCTCCCGGACTCAGCAATGGCGACTGAGAAGTGAACACAAAGGGAACATTGAGGTTGGCGCCAGAGGCAAAGTCCCGGGAGATCACCAGAGACCCCGCCTTTTCTGCTGTGCACCTGATTGGACTGTTCCCACAGTGGTGCCCCTGATTGGATAGGGCCTCAAGCCCCACCCCTTTGGGCCCTGAGTGATAGGTGATAGGATCCCACACATTCACGGCTGCAACCAGGGATTACTCTCTGCACTGGGACCTGGCACTTCCTGGAAGACATTCGCATTTAAGGTTGTATATAAGGTTAGATCCACATATGGCTGATATATATAATATTTGAAATTGAAAACAATAGAAAATTATTTTTAAATTTCAGCTTTTCTAACCTCATGGCCTCTGGACTTTCGAAGAAGCAGCCTGAGTTTTAAAAAGGGAGGCGATCCCCTCGGGCAGCAATGCCTTTTATAAAGTATAGTTTCTAGCAGCAACATAAAAGAAAAAACAAAGAAATACACGGAATTGATTGTAATAGTTTATTTAACCTTGTCAATGGAAAAAAGACCAAACTCTATAAAATAATTTTAAAGAGATTTACTCTGAGCCAAATTTGAGGACCATGACCTGGAGCCACGCCCAAGAGGTCTTGAGCAGTGGACTGGCTGTGGTTGAGTTACACTTTGGTTTTATACATTTCAGGGAGACAGGGGTTACAGGTAAAGTCATAAATCAATACGTAGGAGGCATACATTGGTTTGGCCCCAAAAGGTGGGCCATCTCAAAGCAGGGGGACTTACAGGTTATAGGTGGGTTCAAAGATTCTTTGGCTTGTAATTGGTTAAAGACATGAAGCTTTGTCTAAAGGCCTGGAATGTTTCAACATAAGGAGCTGTTTATCAGAGATAAGCCACTGGACATTGTTTTTTTGTGTAAACTGAGGACCTGCAGGTGTGTCTTGCATACCCTTAGGCCTGCTAATGGGTTATAAAGGATGTCCCCAAGAAGGGAGGGGAGCATGATGAGGTGTGTCTGACCTCCCTCCTCCTGGCAGGCAATTTAGTTTTAGGATATTCCTTTGGCCATGAGGGGGTCCATTCAGTCAGCCGGTGGGGGGGGGGGAGGGCAGTGAGCCATAAAACTTTATTTTAGTCCACACCCTCCTGGAACAAGCATAAAAATAGTCCTTTGTGAAACTGCAGAAGGGAAGGGGACTCTCAGCTTGGGAAAAATTAAGCAAGATTGAGTGGCACTCATTGGAGGCTTATAGTACTCTTAAATGTGGCTTTCTGGGCTCTTGAATTTTTCCCAGTAACAACCCAAATGGTCCACACTGCCAGTCATCAAATGCAGACAGTACCGGAAAGTTGCAACTTTACATAAGTAAAAATCCAAAATATGCTAAGGTAATTTTTACAGAGAGAAAAGCAGTCATGTTATATGCTTAGGTCCAGAAACCTTATAGAATAGAACTCGACCTTAAATATCTCTACTGCCACTACTGCCACTGCCACTGCCCATGCCTCTGTCTCAACAAATATTCTGATCCCTCAGTGCTAACAGTTCAGGGCAGTTTTCTTGGTGTTCATGGACCACCTCAATTCTTCCCACTTCCTCACTTGTAATTCTCTAGAATAACCATAGACTGGCCAGGCATGATGGCTCACACTGTAATTCTAGCTCTCTGGATGGCTGAGGTTGGAGGATTGCTTGAACTCAGGAGTTAGAGCAACAGTGAGACCCATCTCTACCAAAAATTGAAAAATTAACTGGGCATCGTGGCACATGCCTGTAGTCCCAGCTACTTGTGAGGCTGATGCAAGAGGATCACTTAAGCCCGGGAGTTTGAGGTTACAGCACTCTACCCAGGATGACAGAGTGAGACTCTGACCAAAAAAAATAACAATAATAATAAAACAGAATGTGATGGGAATGCAACATCCTGAGATTAGAAGTGACTGGCCAGAACTGCCCAGGTTCTGATAGAATCCCCCCCTAAAAACAGGATGTCCTTTAACACTTTTTCCTAATGTGTCACATCATACTGAGATATAAATCCCAGGGGAGTTGCTTTCTGAGGTTGCTCAGCCCTGGGGCAAGTGAGGCATGTGCAATTGAGACTCTATTCTCTCTTGGAAGCTTTTCTGAGCCTTAAGGGATCAGCTCATTGAATCCTAGACTTCTGTTGTCCCTTGCCTATGTATAAATAATAAACTCATTTTATACATCTTCTTTAATTTCTTTCTTTCCTCACTGGACTCAAGACAAGTTGGTAACCAGTGTACACTGAACCTGACTCACAAAGCCTTGTGTCACAGCAAAGGGATTACTTAATTCAACCAGATATAAACCTAGGATCCTTTAGTGTTATAACGCAACTATGGCCATGTGAGAGTCCTATAAGGATGATATTGAGTTGAGGCTCTCTGAAAGAAGAAATTCATAACTTGACTAGGGTATGTAGGCTCCCCTTCCCCATCTCAAACAAACCCCACTTTCCCCCACAAAAACACAATTGAAACAAAGATCCACAACTTGAAATTAAAAATCCAAAGTTTAAATACCAACATCATTCTTCACAGATGCAGAAAAATTAATTTTATGCTTTGTATGGAACCAGAGAAGACCCTGCATACCAAAACAAATTCTAGGCAATAAAAACAAAATGGGAGGTATCAACTTACCAGACTTCAAACTTTATTATAAGGCTGTAGTAATCAAAACAGCTTGGTACTGGCACAAAAATAGAGCCATTGACCAGTGGAACAGAACTGAGAACCCAGATATAAAACCATCCTCATATAGCCACCTAATCTTTGACAAAGCAGACAAAAACATACAC
>RJWJ010017876.1:0-32361 GCA_004363605.1 Indri indri
CAGGCATGCGCCACCATGCCCGGCTGATTTTTTCTATATATATATTTTTAGCTGTCCAATTAATTTTCTTTCTATATTTTGGTAGAGACGGGGTCTCGCTCTTGCTCAGGCTGGTCTCGAACTCCTGAGCTCAGAACGATCCGCCCACCTCGGCCTCCCAGAGTGCTAGGATTACAGGCGTGAGCCACCGCGCCCGGCCTATTAAAATGATTAATATATTCAAACTAAATAATTTAAACAAATGAAACATTTTCTAAGAGCACGACATTTGGGGACAGTTGACCATTTGATGTTTGTGTAAATCGTTGCTGTGTAGCAAACTACCAGAAAATCTCAAATGCTTACTGCAGAGAGAGTTTTCTTCATGCACACACATTCTCTGGTTGCCTCTGGATGACGCAGACTGTGCTGTGCTGGGTGTCTCTGCTTCACCCTGCAGCACCAGTGGGGCTTGGATTCTGGTTGTGGTCGGGCTCAGGTCTTTATTATGGTGACCAGGCTAGAAGGGCAACAGTGGAGAGCAAATATCTTCTAATTGTGGATCACAAAATGTCAGTATTTAAGACCAATCTTGTAAATAAATTTTAATTTTCTACTCCTGCCAGATCTGCTAACTCATCTTTGGCCAAAACAAGTCACGTTAATAATGACAAAGCCAAAGAGTGAAGAAGTACACACTCTCATGACATGGTGATGTCCGGGATTTTCATGTATAATACTACCAAAAAGAAGTATAAAATTGGGACTGATATTTCAATTTTCAACAGTTTTTAATACGAATACAATTCGTATTTAAAAAAGGGAACTTGTACATAAAAAGCATCTACAAATCCATTAGAATTAAGTTGAGATGCAAAAGAAAAATTAACAAATGATATGAATAGGCAGTTTTCAGGATATAAACATGCTTTAATTATATGCAAAGATATTCTATTTCATTCATCATAAGATGAATGTAAATTAAAGTTGGCAAAGATTGGCAAGAATGAAAACAAAACAGAGCTACGTTGTATTGGTGAGGCATCCTCATATATTACTGACAGGTACGTAAACTAGCATATCTATAGAGTGGATTTACATAAACATTTATATATATTAGCATATATTTATATCTTCTGCATATATATGTTTTAAATGTACTCAATCTTAGACCTAGAAATGTTATTTTTTTACATAAATTTATCTTACAACTACATCCCCACATTTGCTAAATAATTGTGCACAAGATCATTCATGGAGATAGTTTAAAAACAGTAGAAGATTGGAAACATCTAAATCGTTTTCCATTTCTGACAAATTATTTAGATCATAATCCATCTATACAATTTCATTCAGGTTTTAGAACGAATTAGCCTGCTGTATATGTACCGAGGTAGAATGATCTTCACGATATGTTAAAAGTGAGAAAAGCAAGATATAGAATAAAGTTTGTGGTATCCTCTCATTTCTGTATGAAAAAAGAAAAACAGAATGAGATTATGTTTGCGGGGAAGTTGGCAAATTTACAGAATAGGCCTGAAGAATAAATAAGAAATTAGTAAGAGTGCTGTCTCAGGAAAGAGAAAATTGGAAGCAATTAGCAGCTGTCACTGAGGTGGATGCTAAAATAAACGTTTTTCCCTCAGTAGCCATCCCAAGAGCCTGGATCCTGTTTTTAAGTATTTAGGGACAATGTATCCATATATTTACTCCTCAAAATTTAACTGCAGAACTTTTGTTAGTTTCCTGTTTCCAACCTGCTTTAGCTTAATAGTGTTTAAATGCCTTTCATACATTTTATATGTATCCAGGAAAAATAATATAAACTTTAACATGCATCGCTTCTCGGCCTTTTGGCTAAGATTAAGTGTAGTAACATGCAAATTGTTTCTGGACAATCACTATCCCCTTTCGTATTCTTTGGAATCACCCAGTACAATTCCACTGTTGATTTTGACAATGATGACAATTCTGATTATAATAATTTCCTTGTTATCTTTCAGCCTTAGACAACTATCTGCTCAAAAATTTTATAATACTCTAATTCCTTCATTACACATGTTATGTTCTGAAGATGTCAAATACAGCAATTGAAAGGCAACTTTAACGAGAATTTTTTTTTTTTTTCTTGTTGGAGAATTTCTCCTACTTGGAATCTGTTGATCAATTTTCTTGAAAGATGGGCATATAGAATTAACTATTTGCTATTATAAAATTATCGTTTTTTCTTGACATGCAAAAATATAAAATACATTTCACTCAAGCACTTGTTTCCTCATAAGTTAAATTTTTTTAGCAGAATTTTTTCATTGCAAACTAATATGAGCTTATTTATCTGGGCTTGTATTTTGTAAAAATCTAGTCAAGTTAAAGCAGCTTGGTCTGGTTACTTCTGTAATTGGTTACAGAAAATTTTAAGGAAGAAAGAAATCATTTCAAAGAAGTAATGATGATTGAGTGGTCTAAATTTTCCTGTGGAATTAGTGATAAGTCAACAACTTTGTGACTTTGACAAATATATTGAAGCTTCTTATGCCTTAGTTTCCTTATCTTTAAAATGTGAATGATAATAATTACTTCTTAAGCTTGTGAAAGACAAATAAAATGTATTAGAAAAATGCCTGGGGAGATAATTATTGGTAGCTTATTTGAAGTTATTTTTACCAAATTTTTTATTAAATATTGCTATGACAAAGATCTTTTGCCATGCCTTGTATCTCATGAGAAAAGCTTATAAATTTCGGCATGCTAATTAATTACAAGTGCTATTTACTCACTAATAAACTGAATAATGGAATCTGCTTTTTAAAACATTCAGGAACTCTTAATTTGGACGGATGGATGGATGAATGGATGATGAGAAATATATACAGATACTATACATCAACTTAGTAAATTTATACACTATAGTTTTTATTTTTATCCCTTCAGCCACTATCTTGTATATCTTCTGTCCTGCTGATGCTTCAAACTTCTATTACGTGCTTTAAACCTCTAGAGAAAAGCGAGCAGGTATAAGAACGTGTTTCTATAGCTTTCCATGTCTCTTCTTTCCCTTTCTCCAAAATAAATATGCATGTGGTTTTCAGAAAACTTGTAAATTTGAGCAATGATCTTACAAGCAATACTATCAAGTAGTTTTGAATATTCTTAAAAGAACATTCTGGCTTTGAACGTGGCAACATGTTTTTAGAAAGAACAGTGATGTAAAGGGTATTCGTATAAACATTAACAGTGTTCTTGCAATGATTATCTATCAACAGCAGACATCCAGGAATGAAAAGAGAAATCTTGTATTCCAGTAATTCCATAATCCATTCACCAATAAGAAAACATGAAAAGCAGAGCAATGACATGCATCTTTGTGATGTATATTTAATTTTACACATTATTATTAATATATTTAAATCTTTTAAAAATTTAGTGAGAATTAGTCTGTATGTTTTATAGATGGGAAACTGAATTCAGAGAATATCAGTGATTAAATATTTGCTTAAAATCGTCCTGAAAGTAAATTTAAATCACCATCAAATTGGGATTCATTGATCAATGCTTAAGTGCACATATAGTAGTAACATTCACTGGGTGTCGGTCAGGTGGGAGGGGGCAGGAAGGAATAGGTATATTCACACCTAATGGGTGCGGTGCACTGTCTGGGGGATGGACATGCTTGTAGCTCTGACTCGGGTGGGGCAAATGTAACCTAAATATTTTTACCTCCATAATATTCTGAAATAAAAAAAAAAATAGAATGAAGAGTTTTTGATCTAGACTCCAAATAATTGAATGATGAAAATTGATGGGGATAATAAATATAAAGGAAAAATAGAATTAGTTTAAATTATATTCAGTATTATCCTTGGTCCTAATCATAATACATAAGATTCTTAGTAATATTCTAAAGTCAAGGACACTACACCAAGAAAAGCAGTGTATTCCAAAGTTAAGGAGTAAATGTGGAAAATTATTATATGCTCTATATAATTCAGAACAGATTACATTACATATATTTTAGGTGAACTTAATACAGAATTGATAATGAAGATAATTAAGTATATGTTAATGTATAAACATTCATTTATTTGGCAATTTTATATTTATAACTACATAATTATGGAATCACTTTGCCTTGCAGGTGAAATATACATCACTTCGTATACTTCTCAGTAAGAAAAATTTTTTAGTATTTTTTTAAGTTCAGAACAATTTTTCAGGAATACTGTAGTATTATAATCTCATTGTCTCTAAGTACCCAGATTGAAAGTGAATTTATTTTACAGAATAAAATTCCAGTGAGAGCTACAGGATCATGTGAAATGAGAGGACTGAGAATCTTTGGATTATTGTGGATGTCCCGTATTAAATCAGGTATCTATCCTGAAGAATTGACAGTTATTGCTACAAAGTCAGAGCAATGCACTAAATGCTAACACTACCCTTGAAATTCTGTTTCGAGAAAACAAGAGCCAAAAAATTATAACAAGGTTTATTAGGATTTTTATTAAGCATTTTCATATTAAGTAGTGGTAGTAAAAATGATGAAGATTGACCTATTTATAAGAAAGTTGATTAGAAACTAAATATAGAACACAGATTAAAGTATCTACTAACAAATTTAGCACTAGATTCTAAATACAGACTCCTGGTCTCAGAGGGAAATCAAAAGCTATTAAATTAAGGCAAGTTTTATAGTATAAATTATTAAATTTGTAAGACATCACCCTAGTGGTTTATTTCACAATACGTGGTCCAATAATGCAACAGCAATGGCCTAAAAATAATAGTTCTAATAGTAATAAAAATGAGCCTTTAAAATAAAACATTTATACACTGGACTGAGAGGTGATTGTTTTGCACAGAGTCTGCTACCAGTGATTTCAAATAAGTCCCTTCACTGCCTCCTTCCCATGCCTGCGATACACGCTCTAGAAAGTGAGCAGAGTCAATTAGATGACCAGGAAATATTTAATACTGTGAGTCTATGGTTTGTGACAAGTGGGCTCGTGCTGTATTAGTGTTACTGGTCTTATTGTCAAAGCAAACACGAGGACGTTAACAAAAGTAAAATGGGGCTCAGTCTTAGGAAGTCTATCTGTGCTATCCATTAATTCTCACCTTATAAGTGTCTCTTCTTCCTTTAAGAGGTGGTGCTTTCTAAATAATACATTCTCCGAAGCTCTTTACCTTTTTTCTTTCAATCCCATTTTTTTCTCATCTAATCTTGCAAAAGAGAACAATGGCCTTCCATTTGACAAACAAACATATTTGCTATTTTTTTCCTCAAAGTTGCCAATGCATGAGAGTGTATTTTGTTTAATGATAAAATAGTGATTATTTGGCCAGCATATTGAAACTTCCTCACTCATTCTTCCATATATATTATTCTGCTCTTGCTATGTGCTCAGTACTTGGCAGAATAAAAATGTTGCAAGCAGCATATAGATTTTTCGCTGGGCTCTGTGGCAGCATCATTCTACCTGCTTTCAAGAGGATGGGGAAATTTGCATGGCTATATAGCTTTAGGGAACAGGACTTGAGGCGTCAGGGCCTAGATGGCTTCCTTGAGTGTTCTAGGCTTTTATTAGTCTTGGTCAAAAGAAAAGTTTACCTGCCAATCTTTTATCCTTTCTTTTTCTCAAAACAAGCTTTTGTATTTTAAATGGTGCAGGATCCTTGGTGCAATTTTCTATGAATTCTTGTTAGCCTCTGACACATGGATAGACAGGATTCAATATTATTACAGTTTGACTTGGAATTTAAATCATGTTGATACATAGAGGTGAAGGAGATATCAGAAGGTGCCCCTGCTTTTAGATACAATATTCCCAAATTGTTCTTTTACTTTCTGATTTGCAAATTGTTCTTAAGAAGAAAGAATCTCAACTAAAATATATTTGTCATCAAATCCAATAGTTTGTGGAAATGCAGCCATACAACCCAGGTTTGTGAGATGGATAGAGACATAGATAGATAGCTAGACAATAAATAGGTGGACAAATAGATGGGGTGGAGAGAGAGAGAGAAAATGAAAATGGAGAAGTGCCAACTCTTGAAAGTAAATCTAGGCGACAAATAATTTTCTTTCCCATTCGGTACCAGCACCATTTCAGTTACCACCATATTTAGACACCTGTAAAAGGTACTCATGTTAATAGTTTATTTCCAATAAAGCCATTCAAAGAATCAATAAATACTTTTCCTTTGAAGATCATTTTATTTACAATCCTCATTTTAATGTATTACACTTACGTACACTTTTTTTCTGATTTAAAGTACGCAGAATAAAGAAAGTTTAAGTAAGGAACTTAGCCTCTGAATTCCAATTAAATTCTGAGATAAAACAACTAAAGTTTATATTTCTCTTTAGGCAACAGTGAATATTAAGAAATAAACATCACCTTTGTATCAAATACTTGTGTACTAATCAGTGGTAGTGAGTCTCTGAAAGATGTTCTTCTTTCATTTTTTTTTTTTTTTTGCCCTATCTTGGAACTTTTGAGTTGGTATTGGATTTTGTGGTAGTAAGTTTGGGTACATATTTTAAATTAAATTATTAAACAGAGGGTCATCTTTAAGATCCCCAAATAGATTTCATTTACCTGAACACTGTGAGTTAAAAACATTGATATTTCTGTTTATCTGAGCGCAGTTTTACTTACACTTAAAGGCCAAAACTTTAATTTGACATTTTATTCTTTATACATAGGGCTAACGCGGCAAATTCAATTGACCATGTTTAGTCTGATACATGTTGACTCCATCAAAATGTGCCAAATTGCACTTCCCTTTGTGGGTGAGAAGAACTGTGCTTCGAAAAAAAAAATTCACCTATCATAGAACTACAATGATGGGAACAGAGGACTTTTGAAGTTAATAATATGGAATTAGAGTTATTTATTTAATTGGTTCCAGTCTACCGCAGTGTTTAACAAGCTCAGATAAATGGGCTAATCTTTCACAATTAGTCCATTAAAGTCTGGTTATTTTTAAAACTTATATCGGTTGTAATCACAGGCTTTCCCAAGGCATAAATTGTCTAGCACCTTTATACTTAGAGGACCTTTAACTTACTATTTGCTCTATGAACTTCCTTTTAGCATAAGGAATTCCATAATCATAACAGACATCTGCAAAATCCAGATGGCTTCAATGAATGAAATAAGGTAATCAGTTATTAGTGACTAAATGTGATCCTCAACGTCGATTGAATAAGAATTTCTTATTTTTAAATGTGTGACTGTAGACAGTGTAAACCATAATGAAATGACAAGTTTTAGACGGCACTAATAATTGACATTAACATGTAATGTATTTATTCTTGCATAAGGGTGCTACATCATACTAAATTTATTCTAAATATGGGATTTTCATTTATTTAATCTCAAGTTTAATCATGTTTTTAACATTTTATAATCTTTTATAACATATTGAAGGAGAAAACATTTATGAGTTCATGGTTGAAAATCTAAACTTCCATTTTATATAGTTGATCCCAACAAACTTGATAGAGTGGACAACTGGAAATAATTGACAGAGTATCACTGCAAGGTCCGATGTAATAACCAAATATGTTTTTCAGCGGAGACGAAATACTCAAAGCACAGGTTTAATGACTTGTGATCTCCTAATTGATCCCTGGTCCTTTCCTCGGTCTACTAATTTTCTTTGACCTCTGACCAACGCAGAGTCTCATACTCAGACCAATGTTATTCTGGTTTTATGTCCCCTCTGAAGTTACTTGCAGTTATTCTGTTTTTTCTCCTACTCATGCAGAAACTCTTTTTAAAACATATGCTTGTAACTTCAATCTACTAGGTTTTGATGAAGTTGCAAAATAAAACCTCCCCTTACTCTGATTACCTACTAGACATTTGATAATGGAATCAATTGATTTTTTAATTTGATTACATTATTTCTATCAGCTAAAACTATACATATGCTCCTATACTCTTTGCATTGGAGTCCCTTGAAAGCTGAAATGAGTTAATATTTAAAGAAATATTTAGAACCACTGCTAAATCTAATGTGATTGAATTCAATGATGGCAATTTTAAAGTAACAAATACATTGTCTACTAACCCTCTAAGAGCAAGAATAATTCAGAGTTTGTGCCTGCATTAAATTCATTTAAAGAATAAGAATAATTGGAACTCTAAGGGTGATAATAATAAGATAGAAAAAGAGAATAAGGGATATATTAAATTATCTATTATGAAACATTTAGAATATTGTTACTAACATTTAAATGAGAGATTTTGATACAAGATGGTGAACTTAATTATAATTAAATGCTTAGAATAATTAAATAATAGTAACATTAAGAGTAATGACAAAATTACCAACCTACACTTTAACAAATCAAAGAAAACCTCCACTGACCAAATATATGTCTCCTTATCTGTTGTCCTTAGTAGCACATATGTGGTAAGTCTATCCATGGTGCATGTGCGAGGTCTCAACCAAAACCGGGATCCCTGTGAGGAGGGGCTGGGAACACAAATACTGGGAAAAAATTGTTAAAGTCATGTTTCTATAAAGACAGTACAGAAGACTTCTTAAGATGACACTTTAATGCTGTTGTTAAATCCCAGAATTTGACTGAATGAAATTCCTTGAGGAAAACAAAAAGTATTATCAAATGTATGAGGAGATCAACTACTGGAAATATGGAAAGTAATTTCAATGCTCAGGAATTATGTGATAAGAATTACCAGATAAGTAACAGTAAATGTGTCAGAAGAGAAACAAGTATATAGCAGTTGGAGAGGGAGGAAGTATTTGAAATAGGGTTGATGATCAAAAGAGGTTTCAAGTTTATCTGTAGTGTCCTAGTATGATATAAAAAGAAAAATATCCATATTTAAGAACAGAAGTATGCACATACAAAATGATTGGAAGCTAATGTATCGATAGGTTAGCAGTAATTGATGCTAGATAGTGGTCCTCTCAATGGTTATTTTTTCATATTACTTTTAATTTTAATTAGCTATTTCTATACTATTATTTTCTAATAAGCTTCAGTAAATATGAAGTTAATGAGAAAATAGGAGATGAAAAGTCAATAATCTTCTATTATACTTAGAAACCATAATAAGCCATAAAACCTTTTTTATTATGATGACAGATTGGTAAAATCCCCAAGACTATGTATAATATGCCAAAATTTATATTTAGAATAAGATGCTTGATATTCTTCTTCCCTTTTAAGAAAATGAGTAGTAGATGTTCAATTTTGACATCACTTTTTTGATAGAGAGGAGCAGTTCTATATTTTTCTCTTAAGTACTGTAAGAGTAGCACACTTTACATTTAGCACATGTAGTGTGTATGTTTTATAACTTCTGAGGAAAGAAATGTAATTAGTACTTGTAATGTTGAGTTTGACCTTTGCCAATTAATCACTTATAACTTATAATGGCATAACCTTTGAAAGTAATTAACAGGATGCCTTTCTATATTTTCCCTGTGATAAATTGTTGATTTTTTGGCCTTAAAATTTAGATAATAACATCAGTGTTACAACTGTGAAGTTATCCATCCATTCATCTCATAATAGAGGTGGAATAAAGGGTTGAGAAAGTGCATCCTAAACTCTCAGGCAGCTCTGTTCCCTCAGGAAAGGGATTTTGGGAAACATCCTCTGCTTCCATGGGGGCTATCTAATTATTTCAACCCAAGAAAAACTGTATTATACATATAAACTCTCTACGTTGATAGAGTGTTCAATACAATTTTTGTCAAAATGTTACAGTAATACTATAGATATATGCACATTGTAGTGCTTTAAGATTCATAATTAAATGCATTTTATAGTATTTTCTAATCATTGTTTAAGAAGGCCTATCTGTAGAAGATAGGCTATTAGTTGTTTATTGATACAGTTAAGTGAATTTAGGACTAGATGATTTGAATGTTCTTACTCACAGGCTAAACATTTGTGTCAGTACCAGAACTGTGTTCTTCTAACATGCAGTGTATTGGGTACACCCTTGTACCTCCTTGCCTTACTAACCTCTCAGAGCCAGAGCAATGCTGTTTTATCAATGTTCCTTGGAAGCCTCCTTGAAGGATATAATACTATATATTCTGATTAGCTATGATACTGAAATAATAGTGAAAAGAATTTCAGACCGTTCATCTCATACTACACATCCCTGGAAAGCCGCATCATCACCACCACCATCATCATGCTCATACACACCACCCATAATCCTTTTAACTTTGTTTAGTGTTTTCAAAACTTCTTATCAAGGAAGAAATTTGTCTTACCTTTGACTGCCATGACAAAATATCATAGACTGTGTGGCTTAAACCACAGAAATATATATTCTAGTAGTTCTGGAGCCTGGACATTCAAGATCAAGGTGCTGGCCAATCCCATTCTTGAAGAGAGCATTCTTTCTAGCTTGCAGACAGCCTCCTTCTCACTGTGTCCTCCAATGGTAAAAAGAAAGACATTTATCTCTTCCTATTCTTGAAAAAAAATTGGATTACAGTCCTACATTTATGATCTCTTTCACCCCTAATTACCTCCCATGACCCCATCTCCAAATACCATCACAGTGGAAGTGAGGATTTCAACATACAAACTGGGGATCTTTTAGAGTGATCGAAATTGAGTCATGCACCATTGTTGCTGAGCATCTTGAAATTTAGCATCTCAAGTTAGTTTAAGAAAATTGGCCAGTATAAAAGCATGAATCCGGACGATCAAATGTATCAGTATTAATATTTATGTTGTCTCAACAAAGTATGGACAATTAAGTACTAAATCCAAACAATTATATATCAAATTTCACAGTGTAAATTATGCTTAAAATATGAAATATTAATCTAATAAAATTAAGTAATAATTTAGGACATAGTGATAATGATATATCATGACTATTAACAATACCAATTATGGAGACATAATATAACATTATCTTAGAAAATGAATGGAAAGACATGTTGTAATATTTCATTAAGAAGAATAGACTTTATTCCACGAAGCTAAAAATAACAAACATTTACAGTAAAAATCTTTAAATATAAAGAAAATATAAACATGGAATCTACAATATTAGTTCTCTGAAGTGTTGTGCCCACATGCTCCCACACACACACAGAGCACACACACAAATGCGCATACACACAAATGCTCACACACGTGCACATGAACACATTTAAATATTCATTTAATATAATAACTAGATGATATCATTGCCATTACCTAATTAATTCACTCATTTATCCAATATTTCTAATGTACTCATCTAGTACAATGTAGTGTGCCATAGATTCCACTAGAGATTAGCATTTACTTCAAGTTATTTTTTTTAAAGTTTACTTGGTAAAAACATAATATATAGGTATTTTGTTTTCTTCTCTGTCCTTTAATATATATTACGGTGTAAGTAATTTTTTCTAGTTAAGTTCTTCTTAATGACTGTCACATTTCATTACTAGGATGGATTGACATTTACGATTGTCTGCAAGTTGGACATATTTACATTATTTGCAATTCTGGCTATTATTAATTTAATAAATGCACAGCTCCTATTTCTTTCCCTCCTCATCATTCCCCTTTAAAATATTCAGTTGCCTTCCCATTATTACAGAGGAAGTATCTAACTCCTTCTGTGGTCCCAAAGCTCCTGAATGACCAATCTCTGACTACTTTTTAGAGCTTTGCTCCTTGGATTTCTTTCAAATTTTCAAAAACACTGAGTTCTTTCACTCCTCAGTCTTTTCCTTTGTCTGGAATAAAATGCTCACAACTCTTAATTAGCCATCTCCTTCTCATTTTTGGTGATCAGTTTATGCACTGGAATGCAGAGGTCACAGGAGGGGAAGGTGAGTGAGCATTAAATGAGCAGCTGCTCAGACACCCCATCCTGGCCCTAAATTCCCAGCACCTTCTATCAAACCATGAACGCTTGAAATGCAGAGAAATGTGTTCTCTTCTCTGTCTACCCAGGAAATGAATTATGGACGGCATGCAATATAGGTTTGAGAATTGAAGCAATGAAGGAATGAGAAAGTGAGTGAATGAATGAAACATTCATAAAGGGGAATGGTTTCTATACAGACTTGAAATATATGAAGAAACTGAATATGATCAAGGAAAAGAGCAATCACATAGCATTGAAATGAGCAAAGTGAAAAATAAGATTCAGGCACCAAAGCCTTTTAAGAGTTTGTCTTCTGACATGTAGACATTTTTCTTTGTATGTTTTTATGAACAATATTTAATAATATTATAAGGTGAAAATATTTATTTCATAGAATTACTTAATGATCAGTGTATTTTACTAGAAAGAAGACACTTATAATTAATACAGTAATAATAATAGACCCTCCGATTAGAAGACAATGTGCTAAATGATATTTAATTTTCCATTGATCTTTCGGTTTCATCGCATTTCTTTAATCCTTTCTGAACAAAATCAATAGCATATCCCCCACAGGGACACTTGATAGTTAAATTTCAGAAAAATCACAAATTAATCATTTTGATTATTTAGTCTGATGGTTTATAGGCTTTAAAAATGTAATAAAAGGCTATGTATATGTCTCTTTAAGCTATTGTTATTAGCTTCTTAATGAGTAAATACCTCATAAGCTTGGTTCATGGTATAAAATAGCTCCCGTGTCTTTCTCTGGCTTTGTCCTTGTGTGTGTGCACGTGGGTGTCTGTGTGGGTGAAAGGCAGAATGACAGGGAAAGAGAGAGAAATTACAAATTGCTCTAAAGCATGATTTGGATCCAACCTGATTTTTCAAAGAGCCTGACTTTAGTTTTCTGTACTCACCAAAGCTAAGCATTAAGGGTTTTTTGTTGCTGTTAATTTAGTTTTATTTAAATAAAACAATATTTCCTCATAACCCAGTTCATCCAGGAATAGGAGGCATGAGGATATGGCAAAATGTGACTGTCGTGAACAAACTTTGCAAAAAGTATGCAACTCAAATACTTCTTATTATTTCTCAACCTAAAGAAGAATTTGGCTTTATTTAAATGCCAATTTTAAAATTGTACCACGTTTGTAATTGAAATGTAAAAATCATGTCTTTTTGAATGTTCCAAGTTTCTTTTCTCCTAAAGTTTTGCTTCTCCTGGACATCCACTAAAACATGCGTGAATATAGAGAAGTATTACAGCATAAGGCCTGTGAGTGACAGATAACCTGGTACCAGAATCTAAAAGGAAATTTCCCAAATGGCAGTGCAGTGAGGGCTCGGTTTCTTAGGGCTGCATATGCTTTACTTTATGACCAGATGACCCTACATTAAATATCATAGAAAGTGAGAGGAGGAAAAAAAGAGGAACAAGGGAGAGACTGCACGAGGAATGCAGGAAGGCAGGAAAGGCAGGAAAAATAAGTGTATTTTTGCCTGTTGGAAGTTGAATGCCTCCAGGGCTGTAATCACTGGAAGTCTCCATGTCAATCCTAACCTTGCACGAATCTATTTCTTGAGAGGCTGGTGTACTCCTTTGCCATCTTCATCTGAGATTCCACAAATGCCACTTTTCTACATCTGTCCAACTGCTGAAAACTCTCAGGGAAGCTGTGACTTGGGTTTGGAGAGTCACGGTCCACGATAGCTTGACAGGAGGAGCATTTCCAGGTGTTACCACAGACCGGAAGCCAGAGTTTATGTTGTGCTTCTTCTGAGGCCCAGAAAGCCCAGCAAAGGGGGGAGAGAAGACAGGACTTCCTGCCAGCAGCCCAGCCCTGGAGGAGAGCGGGGGAGGAGGGGAGCCTCCTGCACACTGGGAGCTGGACCAGTAGCGGTGGGCATGAGCTGGGTGAAGACTGGGCTAGACCAGCTCTCAAGGCCCAGAGGGGAAGCGAGGGTCACACAGCCCTGCCTTTTGGGAAATATGGAATCTGAGTATATATTTTCTCACTGATGATACTTTAAGAGAAAAGAAAATATGATAATTTTTACAATTACATCTTTAATATTGAATGGATACTGCATTGGGATGGGTCAAACAATATTTAAAAACAAATACAATATAATGATCTTCCCATTCAAATAATTATCACCCCTCTCATACAAATAAACACACACAAATAGACATTATTTACCACCCATTTACTTAAAAGTTATCCTGCCTGTACATTTCATAGCACATCTATTAATATTTAAATTTTTTACCACAATTTGTTAAAACTGTTCTGTACTGGCATAGAGTCTATTTCTACTCTTTTGTTATAATAAAAAAATAATGTTGTAGTGAATAAATTTATACCTATTTCCATATAACTGTTAAATTTCCATAGTTCTACTTACTTCATAGAAGTTACATGCATGGATCAGAATTTTCATAGATGTTACCAAACTGCTTCCATGGAGTTATAGTATAGACAAATGCTGGCTTCTAGGAACTACGTTATTAAATTTTTATATTTTTGCCAATGTACTGTTAAAATTGTGTATCTGTGTGGCTTTAATCTGCGTTTTACTTATAAGCATGCCTGATCGACTTTTTAAATGCTTCAGAGTATTTTTTTTTTTTTGCTATTTTTATTTGTTTGTTTGCAAACTGGCAACAATTACTATTTATTCTATTGGGCAGTTGATCTGTTGTTATACACCAATGGTAGCTATACAAATTTTAAGGAAATTAGTCTTTTGAAGTTAATATGAGAGGAATAAACTTTAATCTTTAATCCATGACTTTTCAGTTGAATCACAGGAAAAAAGCCCTCTCTATTCTAAATGCTTATCATGATTTACCTACTTAGTACTTTGATAATTTTTTAACATTTACATTTTTGATCATTTTAAATTTTAACAATTATCTTTGTTTATGGTAGAAAATATGGATCCAAATTTATTTTTTTCCTGGAAGGCTATACAGTAATGTGTCCACTATTTGTAGGATTGCCCCATTCTCCCTCCTTCCGATACACTCATTTAATATGCCAACAAATACTGAATTTCTGTGTTTATTTATATGTATCTCCGAACAACTAGCATTTTCCTTTGTTCTATGCTTTTGCTGTACCCGAATCACATGTTTGTAGTTTATACAGTGTGTTTCCCTTTATACTAGTTGCCATACTACTTGGTATTCTTTTTTTTCCTAGAGTTTTCCAAGGTGTTCTTATTTACTTATTTTCTTTTATAAACTCAAAAATCAAACGGTCTAGTTAAAAATAATCCTTGTTGAAATTTATAAGTTATCTAAAGAGGTAATTATTTCGTGTTGACTGTATTCTGATTCAACATCCCACTATATCATTTCTCTTATTGAAGGTATATTTTATGCTAATATGAAGCATTTCAAAATTTACTTCATATAGTTCCTGGACTATAGTTTAATGCCTAGTTGTTTTATATCAATATTCACATGTATTTGTATTTGTGTATATATATGCACTTATGTGTATATGTGTATTTATAATTAATATATACTCATATAGTTAAACATAAAATATACCATATATACTTTGAAATTATATAAAATATGAATATATAGTTTAATGAATGATTAGACAGTGAAAACCTGGATGACTGCTACACAAATGGAGAAATCATAGATGTAGAGCCCAGTAACTGTAAGTTCATTTTTTTATTACTGTACCCTGTGCATTTCATAAATGTACCACAGTTTTGTGGATAAGCATTTAAGTAGTTTCCAATATTTGGCTATTATGAGCCATGCCATTATACATGTTTCTGTACAATATTCCCATCTGTATGTGCGCAAACTTTTCGAATATAGATACCTAGGAATGAATTACTATATTACAGGGTATGGGCAGCTTCAAATGTACACAATAAGTCTAGATTATTTTCAACAATTTCTATCACTGTGCAAGACCACAAATTTGAACTCCATTCTTGTCCAACCAAGTGTTTGTCACTACTACAGTCTGAAACACTTTAGCTTTGATAAGTCCCAAATTGACTCTTCCCTTTTCTTCAGATCTCAACCTTCTGCAGTGCTTCCTCTCCCCACGATCAAAGCCAGTCATCTCAAGCCTGGTGATACCTCCCCCTACCTATCTGCCTATACCATCACTTTCTGTTCTTTCTTCACTACAACCTTCAAACGTGTCCTCTTCTCTCCACGGCCATGGCCAATCCCCTGATCTAAGGTTCTGATACCTATTGCCTAGAATACCTCTGGTTGCCTCCAAAGAGTTCCTACTCTGTCCTTTCCTGCCAACCCTCATCTCTTCACAATGTGATCTATTAAAAACCCAAGTTTAATCATATCATAACTTACATAAAAGATCATTGCTCATAAAATAACAGCAATAAAAAATCTTAGCATAGCTTTCAAGGCAGGAATTGATTAAGTCTCTGACAAGCTTTCCACCACCATCGCGTGGAACTCTTCCTGCACCTCTACTGTCAAGCCCCTTTAGTTTAGTGTTGCTGCTTCAGACCTGTGATCCTTCTCCTTCATCATGGGTGCCCTACGTTCTGTTCCCTTTGCCCAGAATGCTTTTCTGCCTTTTATCTATTTAACTCTCATTCAGCCTTCCACTATCATTTCACCTATCCTAACCTTATAAATAAATAGTTTGCACTCAAATCCATAGTTATTTTACATTGTAAGTCACACATGGACAGGTTCTGTATGTATGAATTTTTTGTAACACATAGAATGTTTGTAAATTTTACATTTAATGAAAGACCTTTCTTAAAATTTAGACATAGTTTTTTTATCATATCACTCTTGTGTATATACAGAAAGAAAAGTGAGTTAGGTTTAAATTATGATGTTACCTTCATATTGATTTCAAGCCTCCAATTACTTTTCTACTCAGAAATATCAATGCCCTATTTTTTCACACAGTATTGTACTATATGCCATCCAGACAATTGTTAATGCAGCAGTTCTTAAAAGATTCCCCAGCATTATCTTCTGTTCAGCAGTAGCAGAAAATTTCTGATAAATTGATGTTTGACAGCCTAACAGTAGTCTTTTTTGATGCATAAACCTGTTACAACAGCTTCTCATTGCTTTGAATTTTTTTCAACTATTCCCAGATATTTGGCAATTTATCCTGACATCAACTCCATTGTTTGTTATGCTACATGCAATCCTAACTCGAGCAAAACACAGTAGAGTTTCATCAGCTTCTGGATATCTTACTTCCTTAGGTCTCATAAAGCGCTTTCTTGCTACTTTGCAAGAAAATACGAAACTGTAATCATTACTCAAATGACAAATATTTCCTTCAATGATATCAAATTTATTCCCTGCTGCTGGAGTTTCATGCTTTTCTGTGGAAACAATAACTTTTTGTTTTAATGCTGACTCATGGTGTAATCTTTGTGAATATATTTTAATTGGCAATTAAATTCCCTCTTGTGGAACCGAACATATACAACTCGGTTAAAAGTGAGGACATTATAACAAGATCTAACCTGTGTCTATCCATGCAAAGAAGTAAAAAATATATCCTGCCTGCGGCCTGGTTGATGACAATTTTAAGACACATTCTGAGTTCAGGCACATTAAAATGTGAAAATGTATACATCTCATATTTGATAAAATATGGCATTTTAAAATTTGTAACATGTGCCAGGTTTATACCAGTGCATGAAAATAAATCCAGAGGATCAAGGAATGGGTATGTAAGGAAAAAACAAGTGAAGCAAAAGATTACCATTAAGACAAAACATGAAATGATTCAGCTTGGTTTTAATTACCTTTATTTTTATATGGCTTACATGCAAATCTCTTCTGAATAAGCATTTACTGATTTATAATCCAGATATAAATATTCTTAAGTGGTTGTAAGTTAATTTCCAAACTTCCATCATTGCAAAAAAGCCTTAACTTTCTTTCGTTATCCACTAATGAATAGCTAGGTGTGATGTCGGTACCCTTTCTTGGTGAGTAATCTGATCTTGTGTGGAGTAGATGAAAACTCTTGCTTTCATATCCCTAATGCTCAAGATTTCTCTCCTGGGATCCTTTGTTTTGCCAAGTATGCAAATTAAAAAAAATTAATAATAAAGTTAAAAAATTCTTGCAATATGTCTTGATGCTAATTTCAAATAAAAACCTTTTCCTCAGTCATAAAGTCAAAAATTATATAAAGTGAAGCAGTCAACTTCGCTATGATGAAAATTTGTCGTTCAGTATCCAACTATGCATCTAAGGGTCACCCAGTATCAGCAGCAAGACAAGGAAGAGTAGCAAGCACAGTCCCACATTATGCCTCACTTTAGGCAATGAGGGTGGTTGGAGACACAAAAGAAGATGAAGATGAAGATGAAGATGTTCCCAGCAGTAGTGCAGGATGCAGAGCTGCAGAGGAAAGCAGGCTCACTGTGACCCTGAATCCAGAGCAGGGCACTTGTGGGCCATGAGCAGTTGTAGTTAACACTTTTCCCCAATGGCCACAGAGATTGTCTGTATTTTTGCTCACTTTTTAACTATAGCATTTATCAAAATCCCCAGTACATTGCAGGTGCTCTTCCATTTTGAGTAGCTTTTAAGATTGGCTGAGATAATATTTAGGAAAAATTTGAAAAAAATTAGTAAATACTTCATGCCCAATAGTGTATTAAAACAACTTGGAAAACAAAACTATCTAAAACAATGTGGCACATAGGTAAATCATTATAGATACAAAATGAAATGTAATAAATAGAAGTTAAAGAGACCCTGGGTTATGTATGAACTTGAAATCTGGAAAAGAAATCCTTATGCAGAAATGTGGAATGAAAGCTGAAAACATTTGGCTAATTGGAGGAAAAGAATCCAGTTAGAGTTTTACAGCACATCTTGTACAAAACAAATTTGCAGAAAAATATAGTAGTAAAGTGTAAAAAGATCTTTAAAAAAGTTAGATCAATGGAAAAATCATATCTTGAGAATATGATTTTTTTACCTAATGCAAATTTATTTAGATAAATTTCAAACTAGTTTCATAATTATCTTTTTTTAATAACAGCTGTTTTGAGATATAAAGTTTATATAATAAAATCCATGTTTTAAAGTGAACAACTGATTGGGTTTTAGTATATTCACAGAATTATGGAATTAGATAATGGTGTATCACTCTCATCATCACATTAGCAAGCATTCTCCGTTACACCCCCCATACTCTGAGAGTTATTAATCTACATTCTTTCTCTGTGGATTTTCCTATATTGGACATTTCATATAAATGGGATCATATATTATGTGGCTTCCTATATCTCTCCTCTTTCACTTAGCATAAAATTTGCAAGTTTATCCACATTGTAGCATGTAAAAGTATGTCATTCCTTTTATGGATGAATAAGATTTCATTGTATGTACATACTACATTTGCTCATCCATTCATCCTTTGATGAGCATCGGAGTTATTTCCATTTTTGCCTTATTGTGAAATATGCTACAATCAACATTTGTGTAAAAGTTTTTGTGTAGATATATATTTTTAATTTTCTTGGGTATATACTTTGGAGTGAAATTACTGGGTCATATGGTAAATCTTTGTTTGTTTATTTATTTATTTATTTATTTTTTCACATGAGCCACTGCGCCTGACCCCACAATCTCTTTTTTTTTTTTAATTTCAAAATATTAAGGGGGTATAAATGTTTTTGTTACATTGCCTGAGTCAGGGCCATAAATGTGCCCATCACCTGGATAGTGTTCATTGGAAATCCATGTTTAAATGTTTGGGGAACCACTAAAGTGTTTTCCAAAGCCACTTCTGCACCGTTCTCCATATTCACCATCAATCTAGTTGGATTATAATTCTTCCACATTCTCAATAACATTTGTAATTATTCATATTTTTTATTATATCCATCCAGGTGAGAATGGATTGATATCTTATTAAGGTTTTGATTTGCATTTCCCTAATAACTAATGACATTGATCATTTTTTTGTGTGCTTATTGGCCATTTGTTTACTTTCTTTGTAGAAATATTTATTCAAATCTTTTATCCATTTCTTAATTGAGTCATTTGTATTTTTAATTTTGAGTAGCAAGAGTTCCTTATATTTTGGATACTAGTTCCTAATCAGACATACAATTTTCAAATGTTTTCTCCCATTTTATGGGTTGTCTTTCACTATGCTGACAGTATTTTTTGAAACTCTAAGGTTTAAATTTAGGTCTTGGTTTAAATAAAATAACATTTATTAAAAATAAATGTATAGATCCTTGATTTTGAAAAGATAGTTAACAAAACAATATGTACTGTGTGATTTATTTTTGTAATAAAATACATAAATACATATGAGTATAAAAATGATACACATGCATTAACTGAGATGATCTCTGAATAGATAGGGAAAATAACTTATTTTTGTCTATTTATATTTTCTAAAATTTTGCTAAGCTTTTGTACTTGATTCGATAGTAATACATGTGGTTTTAAAAAAAGAAAAGACAAAAAGTTACAAATATGCATATTTTTATATAAATTCTTTTATTATTCTACACAAATTTAATTAGTGCTGACTCTGTTAAACATAAATTAGATTCTGGGAATCCCTGTGCAGGAATTTCTTAATCTATTACTAAAGAAAGGACGATAGGGATATAACTACATTCTAACCAATAAATTATAAAACAGTGTTGCGGAGAAATATATAAAAACAACTATAGGAAAAATAGCACTTATTACATAAAAGCAAAAGGTAAACATTTGATAGAATGAGAAACAAAAAATAAGTCATAGAAATTCCCAAAGTAGCTAAGCTATAATTAAATGTTTATTTTTGTAAATAAATTTTTATACTTTAATGGAAGAGTTAGTTAAAAATTAATCTATATTACAGATTAGGGGTAGATTGACTGTTATAAATACTGAGGACATGATAACCAGGGAATGGGATCACTGACATATTCTCCAGGGAGACTAAGGAAGTAGCAAAGATGGCAGAAACAGGAGTAGCATTAAAACCTCGCTTTTCTTCCTCTCTATTCAGTAGCTTAATCCTGCTACTAGAACTAGTTTATACCTATCATTGCCACCTAGATTTGTTTTTTCCTTCCTGTCACTTCTCTTTGATTTTGGCTCTTTGTTATATAAAGTTTATTTCTCAGGATCCAGATCACAGCATATACTCCTCCTTGAAAAGTTGCCTTGCTATATCTATAGTGTCTTTACTCATCCTGATAGTTATTTTTATCTAGAGCTTCTCTCATATTCAAATAAAGGTATCTTTCTTCCTTAATTTTATCTAATGCACTGTTGTCAAAAGAAAGCCTACTCAAGTTTTTGGCAGTTAAAATATATCAAGTTTAATATACCCTTGTGCAGTAAAATATTTGTTGTTAGTAGAAAACAAAAGGAGAAGAAAATATGAAGGGAATAGAAGCATAGAAGAGTATTTGAGGACTCTGGAGAATTAGTTTAATATAAATAGACAGAATAAAAATAAAAACAAACAAATTGGTTATCTTGGCCCAAAGAAAGGGGATTGGTGTTACTTAATTTTTCCTAAAATGGCAGTCTTTATTTGAGCTTATTGTTCAAAAGAGCTAAGTGAGAAATGCTAAAAGGCACTTTCTAAAGTTTCAAAATGTAAAGAAAAAGGCTCTACACAGATTGTAGTTATATCACTGTGTTCTGAAAAAATAGGAATTTTATGAATAAAATATGTGAAAAGAATATATGTTCCACAAATGCCTGTGAAATTCAAATCTGTTTCAGGAGTTCAAAAAGAATCAGTAGATCTATGAACCACACAGATTTAGAAATACATTATATTTCCATAAGCATTCTGCCATCTTCCAGATACTGGAAAGTCATCTATGTAGGGGTTAGAAACTATTTCTGTAAAGGGCCAGATAAATACTTTCTGTATTTGTGGTGGTAGGAGTGGGGTCACAAATATTAAATATGAAAAGTCCGATTTCCATAAGTACTAAGTTTGATAGTTGATATCTCTGACATTTCACTTCGACACTTCTTATTTCATTTTTATTGTGAAGGTACATCTTCAGTCTTTCAAATGCATGTTTTGGCTTGTGATTACATTTCACATTTTTTTAGAGCAATTTTTGTGAAACCATGGATAAGTCAAAAAATCATGTTATTTTCAAATATGAGTTTTGTTGTGGAACAAATGCAGCGTAGACTGCTCAAAATATCCACGACGTGTTTGGGAAGGATGTTGCTAATGAACACACAGTACGTTGATGATTTGAGAAGATTCGTTCTGGTGATTTTAGTCTTTAAAAGGAGCCATGTGGGCAACCTGAGACCAAGGTAGATAATGGTGAGCTGAAAACTGTAGTGGAGGCAAATCCATCTCAACCTACGTGTGAATTAGCAGCAAGGTTTGATGTTACCATTCCAACAATGTTGGACCATTTGAAACAAATTGGCAAGGGGAAGAAGCTGGATAGATGGGTTCCACATGAATTAAACAAACATCAGAAGATAAATCATTTCGAAGCTTACCTTTGTTTGCTGTTATGACATAAAGGAGAACCATTTCTACATCATATTGTTAAGTGTGATGAAAAATGGATTCTTGTTGACAATCACAAGCATTTGGCACAAGAGTCGGATAAAGATGAAGTGCCAAAACATGGTCCAAAACTGAATATTCATCAAAAGATGCTAATGGTGTCTGTTTGGTGGTCCAGCGCTGGTATTGTCCACTACAGTTTCATGAAACCTGGTCAATCGATTATACTGGATGCCTACTGCAACCAAATGAATGAAGTGATGAGGATGCTTGCGATTAAGCAGCCGTGATTGGTCAATAGAGACAGGCCAGTCCTCTTGCAAGACAACACTCAACCGCGTGTCACACAAACAACACTGCTCAAACTACAGAGGCTGGACTTGGAAACTCTCTGTCATTCGCTGTATTCACCAGACCTTGCACCAACTAACTACCACTTCTTCCAGTCTTCGGGCCACTTCTTGCAAGGAAAAATATTCCATTCTCAACAAGCTGTGGAAAACGCCTTTGGCAATTTCATCACTACTCACTCCCCAGGAATCTTTCCTGCTGACATAAACAAGCTATTGTTAAGATGGCAAAACTGTGTTGGTAGTTTAGGCACATACTTTGATTGATTATACTGCTTTTTGCTTGAGATATAATAAACTATGCTTTTGATTTGAAATCAGACATTTCCTATTTAATGAACTTATATATGATTAACGGTGATTGAGTCACTATTTCAGACCACACGCCCACACATACACACATACGCACATTAACTACTAATAACTTTTAATTATATTAAAATAGCATTATTACAATTATATATAGTCTACATTTAGAATTTTCTAATTATTTTTCTTTATATAATATTTTGTAAGATTATTGTGTAGTAAGAGCTGCAGCAAACATTGAGTGTGACCCAGTAACCACATCTGGGGAATGCAGGGAAAATATCATCTTAGAAGTAAATGTTGATGCCAATGGGAAATAATTTATTTTTGTTCATGTTTCTTTGAAATATATAACTCTTAATGGTAACAGATTCCCTGACTTTCAAGACTGTGGCAAAATTTATAGTCGCTACATAAAGAGGTGGGTTAGGATGAGTTGACTCTCGAGATGATCTCCCATGACAACAATTTATTTCTATTGGTCATTTTTAAATGGAATACTTAGTTTATGTCAACTTGATAACATGAACTTAATAGAATACATTTGGTATGATACATTGCTTAACCAAAGACTATCCCATTGAACAGCTGATTTTGGAAACTTTAAAATTGCTGTCTTGGTCTCCAATATTGTAATGTTTTCCAAAACTCAAATTCAGTATTTTCTAAGTCTTTTCTCTGCATATTTTATCAGAAATTGAGCAATAGTAACAAAGAAGGTATTTATTTATTTATTTACATTGGGATAGACTGAACCATACCAGTTATGGAAACCAATTACAGAAGATTCTATTGACTAAGAATATTTACCAATAGCTTTATTGAAAACAAAATACCTTTAAATCTTTCTGTGAAGAGACAAATGCTTTAAAGAAAGAATAGAGTAAGCAAATCCATACAGTGTACGCAGCCAATTCTCCTGCAGAAAGGAAGATATTCTTGATGAACCCAGATATACCTTGGGAGTTCTTTCCATTTGTTATAGACACAGTTGTGTCCCCGTAAATCCACATGTAATTTCCCTATCCCAAAATGGGACTGTATTTGAAGATAGGGTTTTCAAGGGGGGAATTAAGATAGAACGAGGTCATAAGGGCAAATCCTTAATCCAATAGGACTGATGTCCTTATAAGAAAAGGAATTAATGTGTGTGCACAGAGGAAAGTTTATATGAGCATACAGGGAGAAGGCAGGTATTTGCAAGCCAAAGAGAGAGGACTCACCCAAAACCAATCGGGCTTTCACCTTGATTTTGGACTTTCAGCCTCCAGATATATACAAAAATAAATTTTTGTTGTTTAAACTACCCAGTCTGTGATATTCTGTTACAGCAGTCCAAGCAGATTAAGACACCATTGTGGCAATAATGCTGAGCCTAACACATAATAAGGGATTGCACAGCTAATGGGTGAACACATTCAAAAGATAATGGAGATCTGGAGACAGAAATTGGAATTCAGAACCAATCAAGTAAAGATTTTTGGTAAATTCTTGCTTATAATTTACCTATAATTTAGGAAGAATAGTGAACTGGAAGGGCCAGCTTAATAGATACTGAGGTCAAACTACATACATATTCATTCCTGATCAGTTTAGGATAGTTGGGGATTCTAGTTCCACAGTTTAGACATATGTCAGAATCAATTGGAAGTCATTTGTGGAGAAAGATAATATAGTCCCAAAACATCAAATTATCTGGGAAATTTTTCACATGCCTTGCCTCACAGTTTAATCAACTTTCATATATCTATATGTATAAAGTATACATATATAATATTTACATATATGCATGCAAGTAGAAGTAAAAACACAGGATTTTATATTATGGAGAAGTCAGACACAGAATTTAAAATAACTATCCATATTTAAGGGGTAAAATACAAGTTTGAGAATTTTGGCTGACAACTGGAGACACATTTGCCCTATGTGAAGAATCCTGGGTTAAAAATTAATTTTAAAACTTGGAAATAAAAGGAAATAATTAAGCATTTATTCAATCTTTTTAGTGCACTATACGACAGAATCATTGAGTGGTTGATGAGGAAAATTTATCTCTATAGATATGTTCCAGTTAAAAAATGAAGAAAAATAATGAATTAAATTATGCCTGCCCCATGACTCCACTAAGCACTGCCCTGCTGGGGGCCTCTGCAAGGTCCTGCCACCCGGGATCTGTGACAGGCATGGTAGCCTTTGAGATCTCTAAAATGTGCTTGCGATCATTCTCTTACTGTCTTGGTGAATAGCACCTGGCTTATTTCTAGCCATACAAATCTCTTTGTCAAATGGTCCCTTGGCCACACCCTTGTTTTTCTCTTCTAAACAAGCTTTTTCATTCTTTACAAGGCTAGGCTAAGAATTTTCCAAATCTTTACATTCTGCTTCCCTTTCAATTATAAATCCCATCTTTAAATTTTTTCTCTCTTCTCCCATTTTACTACAAGCAGCTAAGAGAAGCCATGCAGCATGCTGAGCACTTTGTTCTTAGAGATTTCTTTTGCCAAATATCTTAGTTCATTGCTCTTAAGTTCTGCTGTCCATGAAAATCCTAGGTCACAGACATAATTAAGCCGAGTTACTTGCCTTTGTAACAAGGATGGTTTTCCCTTTGGTTTCCAATAAGATATTCATCATTTCCATCTATGCCTCTTTAGAATTGCCTTTACTGTCCATATTTCTACCAGAATTTGAGTCACAACCACTTAGGTGATTGCTAAGAAGACCTGAGACTTTTCCTACAGTTCTCCTCTTCTGAGCCCTCACCAGAATTGCCCTTAACGCTCTGTTCATGGCAATCTAGGTTTTTCTCTATTATGTCCTTCAAAACTATCCCAATTTCTACCCGTTACCCAGCTCTAAAACCACTTCCACATTTTTTGGTATTTGTTAAAGCAACACTCCCTCATCATGTGCCAGTTTTTGTCTGAGTGGGTTTGTGCTGCCATAACAAGATATCTGAGAATGGGTAAATTATAAAGGACAGAAATAGTTTTTCTCCCAGTTCTGGAGGATGGGAATTCCAAGATTAAGGAAATGTCAGGTTCGGTTGCTTAGTAATGGCTGCTTTCTACTTTCAAGATGCACCTTGTTGCTACATTCTCCAAGGGGAGGACCATTGTGCCCTAACATGGCAGAAGGTAGAAACACAAGCGAGCTGAAGGCGGCAAGAAGTCTCTTTTATAAAACCAACTAATCCTATGGGTGAAAAACCAACCCTCATGACCTAATCACCTGTTACAGGCCCCACCTCTTAATACTGTCACATTGACAACACCTGAATTTTGGAAGGGACACATTCAAACCATAGCAATAAATATACTGTCATATTTGGTATTTGAATTTGTTATTCTGTCTCTTTGTTTTAAATTATGGTATATCTTTTAAATATGAACAAAATAGAACATTTCTCTTTACCTTGAAATAAAAATCAAATTCACTACATTTCTTCTAATTATTATTTTAAAATCAAACAAAAATTCTTTAATTAGAAAAAGTGAATCAAACTGAAAGCTTTGGCACAAGTGTCTAATGAAAACAAAGTGTAAGGATGAACTCAATATGTTTCCTACAACACTTAATTGTTATTAATGAGGATAGCATTAGTGTATCTGCTAGCTTAGTGCCAGATTATTAATATAATGTTCCTGGTGCATGCAACAATGAATTGTAGAAATTTTAGGATGAAACTAGGTTTTCTTATATCACAGTGAATTATCTCTATCTTATTTAAATGTGATTAAAGATATTATCAGAACAGATAACTTTCTGGCTAGCTGATTGTGTGACATATTTTGAGTACAAGAGATTCTCACCTTGAAAAACAATGAATGGACGTAAAAATTCCCCCCAAATTCAAACCCATCATTCTTTGAATGCCACACCCTAGTGCTTTTCTGATCGATATTTCTGGTAACCACCACATTCAATGAATGAAGCAGTTCAATTGAAAAAAAATTAGAAGACACTGATATGATATTTGTAGAATGAGATAGTTGAAGAAAAGCTGACAGCAAGTTTCACAGGGGCCATAACCAAATAGTAGACAGGGCCTAACCTAGGATGAGGAGTTGGAGTGAGAGGTAGATAGTAAAAAGGGAGTAGAGAGAAAGAGAGAGAGAGAGAGGATGATTGTGTTAATAAAGTCACAGAGATGTGATTCCTGTTTATGTGAAATTCTCCAGTTTTGTCATTATTATGATGATCATCATTATCGTTATCCATATGTTTTTAATGCAGATCTCACATGCACCAAATTGGGTTAATCATAATCCTTGATTCAAAATTATTATTGATGGTCCATCATGACCCTCTAATCAATTAAAAATACAAATCCCCATGGACACACCTCACAACTCAAGAACTAAAAAGATCACTCATCACTTCTGTCTACTCACGTGCTCAGCCTGGATCTGGCACCTCTGCTTTTTCATGGAGGGAAACACTGTCTTGAAATATACACTCATCTGTATTTTCATGTTTAAAGTTTCACAGCATATATATTTGTGAATAAAATACATATTGGTTAGTGACAGTTGCTTTTGAGTTTTATTTTTAAAAAAACATATCTTACTGTGTGAAGACTTCTATTCCTGGGTTTTTTCACTGGGAGAGAAAACATTTTCCTTATATTATTGCATGTAGTTGCAACTCATTCACTTTTCCTCAAGTAATATTCCATCCCATCCTGTGAATAAACTGTAATTTATGTACATTCTTTCATCAGAGAACAAATGGTTCTCAGTTTTTGCTATTAGAAGTGCTACAAAAATTCTTATGCATGTCTCTGGTCACATGTGCAAAGTCTTCTCTTGACTACATACTCTAGGGTTATGGGCTAGAATAAAATAGGCATGGAAAATAACTGTGCATGGTAATGCAAAAGTTTTGTGTCAGTTCTTTTTCTTACCGACAATGTATAAGTAACCTATTGATCCATTCCCTTGCCAACATTTGTTTTTGTCCCAATTTTTGCCAACCTGTTAGGTTTTAAATTATTATTAACTCATAATGATATTAATGTATATTCTCATATTTTCCAAAGAGGCTGAGTTTCAGAGACTTTTTCTATTATTCCAACAAGTTTCTCTCTTGGGATTAATAATGTTCTCTTATAAAAAGTTATGTATATATGCATATGTGTGTATTTCTATTTAAAACCATATTTACTAGGTTTAACTTCATCTTCACTGGGGATTAATGAGCTATTGTATTTGTATTCATTCATGTTTTTGGCTGAGTGGATGCGACTTGCATATATTTAATAATTGAATACCTGCCTTAGTTTAAATTATTTGAAAACTTGCCTAGAACTAAAAGGCATAATATAACTTTCCACAAATTGTTTAAAAGTATTTTAGAAAGAAATTTGAATTCAATTTTAAACAGAAATTAAATATGGGTTTAAAGCATTTTTACAAACTCTCTGGATATTTCAGATTCCTAATAAAATTTTGAACCTAAAATTTAACACAAGGCAATTATCTCTGTATCTCTGGGTAGGAAGAATAAAAATGCTATTTGCTAGATTGGCTTCTCTGTGCCTTGATAGTTTTCATACTTTTAAAAACATTTATTAATTATATAATTATAAAAACATTATTACTTTCATTAGTTCTTTAGTTACTTAATACTGCATAGGCACGTGCCACACCCTAACCTCCATGCTGAGAATTTTCCCACCCACCTTGTCTGCTTCTCAAACCATTTCAAACAAGTGTAGTCACAGACTATAATATATCAAATCATTTAATGGCAAGTGTTGCAAAAAATAAATAATAGTTGGGAGTTTATTTATTCTTTGTGTGATTTTCAGCAATGATTCATTTCTTCACACAGGTCTTTAACTCACTCAAAATATATCAAAAATATATTTGTTAAGCATCTTCTCTCTAATTGCACTATAATCTGATACTGGAGAAACAGTGGTAAATCCAGCAAGGCTCCTTTCTTTATGGAGATTCTTTTCTAGAAGGAAAAACAGAATGTGCGTGTGTGTGTGTGTGTGTGTGTGTGTGTGTGTTTTGTTAGGTCTCAGAGACAAATACACCAAAATATGCACTTTGACATGCAGACCTGAAGAAGAAGCCTCAAGGTCTCTCAGCCTCCCCCACTGCGTCCTGGGTCCCTCCCACAGCACAGGATGAAGTTGTTTCTCTGAAGATCCCTCACCTGCCTAAAGTCTGGACCCACCAAAGAAGAGAACACTGACCTCTGGGAACCTTTCCCGAGGTCATTTTTCATTAACTGAACTCACATCGCCAGGGAGAAAGACTGAAGTCTGTCAACACAATTGGGCAGACTTGTTGCCAACCATTGTCTGCCCTGCGGGCCCAACAGACTTCGTCCCAGGCCATTCTATGTTCTAAAGCCCATTGAATTCCCCTAAAAATCATCCACTACCTCCCTAAAGTCATCTACTCTTTCCCATCCACCTGTCCCCAAGAAGAAGGGTATATAACCATCTGCACCTCGATTCTCCCCTGTGCATGCTTATAAATTTGAATGCCATTCCTCCTAATATGGCTGTTGTGAGTTGATTTTTGAGTGAACCTTCAGAGGATGAAAGAGAAGATTTCCCTTGTCCCCTACAGTGGGTTAGTGCATGTGTGTATGTGTGTATGTGTGTGTGCATGGGGGAGGGGGGTTGTGGGGCGTGTGGTGTTTAGTGTCAGTTATTTATGAAAAGTCAAAGTAAAGCGGTATTTGGGAAGAAGGTAAGTGAGAGTGGATGGTTTGCACCCAATATTCTTTGACTTCCTTCTCTTTCCCCGACAGTGCCATGACTAACTCCTACACTTTCTTCAGGATCATGTTCAACTGACCATTCTTCAAGGGTGTCTTTCCAGACTACAAGAATTGAAATAGCTCTTATTACTACATGCACTTTTAAATAAATGTTTAAAATTGGTAAGAACACATCAGTGAATTCCAAAAAATTATCTGATAATAGAAATAAATACAATGACCTTGTGTTTTGTTTTATATGAGGGGCGTGTTTCTCTTTAATTTTTTGATATACCTTTACAGTATATATTGTATAATGGATTTGAGAGTTAGAATTTCTTGAAAGAAGTTAGGACATAAAACATCATCTCAGGAACAGCATTTTGGGGAAAAAAAATACCTTCAAAGACTACAAATCACAATTATGACTTTAATTAGAAGTGAGGTTTTGATTCTCCCCTAGCACTCAACCAGTTATTGAAGGTTCACAGAAATATAGCTAACCCAAATTTAATTAATGAGCAACAAAGAGATAGTCACTAAAGGGGTGGCATAATGATAAAGTCAGTACCCATTTATCAGTGTTAAGTAGGCACTGCTTATTGGCATATTGATGTTCTTCTTCTTACCCTTCCACGTATAAAAAAGATTTGAGGTGCTTTGTCCTGAAATATGGGCATATTAATATATTGAAGATGGTTTCTTTATTTCCTCTTTTAGAGTTTTACCTGTGACATAACAATAACTGATTTTCTGATATCTTCTGTCTGTAATTTAGTTGCTACTCCATTTCTGTGAATCACAGCCAAGTAATTAAACTTTTCCCTAGGAGACAGCACCAGTGATGTTAATAAAACACAGGAACAAGAACACATTTATATAAGAGAAAGACAGAAAAGACTTGTTTTAGGGTGTTATTAAAAGAGAATGTTTTGGCAGGCATGGAGAGAAATAGAAGCCTGATATCAGTGTATGGAATATCTCATTACTGGGTAATAGCAGTGTACAGAAGACACACAGGGAGCAGCATTTGAATCACAAGAAATATACTTATTTTTTTAAAACACAGCAAAAATGAGATTGCAAAAGCATTTGTTAGTGTAGGTGCTCCATGTATTGCCTTCACTCTGATGGCTTTTCAGGGGGCTGGAAGCATAGCCCATGGAAAGCATAGAATGTCTTTTTTCCAAGACATACGTTATTCTAATTAAAGAATTGTGATTAAGATAAAGTGATTTTGGCAAGTTCATTTTGATCATACTGACTGGTTCATAAGAAAAGAAAAGTTCAGCAACCTCTGGTATTTTAGCAGTCTGAATTAAGGGGATGTCGTGAAAGGGTTTGATTTGCATATCCTGAAATGATAAAAAGGAAATAAGTTTTGGCATAATTCTTAGGCAAACTGTAAATATTTTTTTAACCTTCAAATATTAAAAAGACCATTAATTATTTTTGAAATGACAATTTTCAACACATGTAAACCATTATTATGGCTAGAAACAGGGGCAGCAGCATATTGTAAGGTTCTTCTAAAATTTATTTTGTTTCTGAAAGTCAATGCCAACACCTCAAGTGTTAAGTGAAAACACAGAGCTTATAAAATAGATTACAGAAACATAAATTTTCTAACATATGCAAGCAGTGACTATAGGATGGCAAGAGAGGTGGATAAGGACTAAAAGAATTATTTAGCTTGGGAGACGCTTGCCAAACACAAACTTGTTCAATCATACACTGCGAGGCATCTTAAAGAATCACTGAAAGTGATTGTCTTAACTGCTCTTTTCCTCCTATCCAAATATATTTTAAATAAGAAACACAGATATATTTTCTCCTAGGAATTCGTTCTCTTTTTTCCTCACCTCTTAACAATTTGCAATATTCAAGATCAGATTCAAGATTCTTCTAGTATTATCCTTCCAACCGTATATGGGGGTTGCAAATTGAGTTTGTTATGTAATTGTTCCATAATTATTTTTATCCATAGATCTTGAAGCTATAAGTAACATATTTGGATTGTACTTGTAATTCCTTCTGAATTGTTGTAATAAGCTGAGTGTTAGACTGAAGTCGGGAGAGCCAGAGGCAGCTATGATAATATCTATGAAGTCGTATAACCCTCTGAGTCACAGTTGCTTTATCTTTACAAAGAAAGGATTAAGCTAGGTGATTTCTAAGGTACGGTTAGCCCTAAAATTATAATAGCCAATGAATATAATTTCAAATATAAAACAAAATTTCTCTAATATAAAATTTTCCCACACATATCTTTCATTTTTAAAATCCTCAATACCAAAAAAGTAGGGGAGGGGAAGAAATATGATCTTCAAATACTACTTTGTTAACCTTAATGGTCAAAACCTCAATAGATCATTTTTAAAAATTCACTTTTATATAGCTAATGTTTTTGTAAGGAAAACAGGTGTTTTCACTGGCTTCATAACAAAAGAAATCTAAATTAAAAGTATTTTTCCATGATAACCATAAAACCTAATGTCAGATGCAGGAGAGTTAGGCTGTGTTTTGTTTAAGTAATTTGATTTGAGAGAAAGAAAAAAACAAGATCACTCAAAAGGATTAAAATTAATCAATTGTTATTTGAAAAAACAGGATTAA
>RJWJ010017877.1:0-32363 GCA_004363605.1 Indri indri
TGGATCAAATGGTAATTCTACTAGAAATGGCATTTCTTAGTCCAGTACTTAGCAGTCCATAACATGTTACTTTGAAAATATTTCCATCTTATCAGGAGCCCTTTCAGCACAAGTGGTTGTTTAAACATACTTCTATGTGCTCACTTAAGTGTACCTATATGTGGTATACCAGAAAAGAAAAATTGTGAAAAGCAGAGAACTTCTCCCTCACAGAGAGCTATCTTATGCTTATCAGCAGCTAATCCAAAGTGTCAGCTCCCCCTTAGAATGCTACCGATACAAAAACAGCAGGGGATACTCTCCAGTTCTTAACAATATGGCTCATACATTTTTATTTTGAATAAATAACAGACATTTTTTTCCAAAGCAAAATATATGTTCTTCAGAGCTAATAAAGGCAACTCTTATGAATTTTCTAATGGACAAAATTATGTAAAATAAAGCCTGAGGAAAATTACTCACATAAAGATAGAGGCACTAATTAATGTAGGAGGAAGAGTTAGGTTGCCTACATCTTTAAATGTGATGCTATTGCTATGGATTCTTCAACAGAGAAACTGAGTTTCATTTCTACTGACTCAGAAATGACCGTATTGAATCCATAGCACCATCATCAATATGGGGATGAATACTGAGTGCCCTGCACGTTCTTAGAAGAGACCTAGAACTGTCTGGGAAAAGTCTGAAAGGTTTTCAGTTCCTGATAAATGTATGTTTCCCAAAATTTAGGAGGAAACAGAAGCAGACCTACAGTGTGATCAGGAGAAAAGAGGAGGTATAGCTCCAGGAAAAGATATCCTGGGAGGTTAGATTTTAATGTTGGGAACAATCTGCAGGAGAAAGGAAGGAGATGTGAACAAGCAATAATGCCTTTGCCATTTTGTGCCACCAACAAACCACTGTGGCTCTCTCCATGGCCTTGTCTATCGGAGTCATTCTGCCCATTTCTTTGTCTTTACTTTTTATACTTTAACCTTTAGACCTCCTCTTTCCCTTGTTCCATTATCCTAAAGGAATTTATAAATGTTTTGATGTTATCAGGTATATGGGCTGAACCATATTCCCACAAAAATCACATATTGAAGCCCTGAACCTCAGAATGTGACCAGATTTGGAGACAGGGTCTTTAAAGAAGTGATTGAGGTTAAATGAGGCCATTGGTGTTGGCCCTAATCCGCTATGACCAGTGTCCTCATAAGAAAGGAAATCTGGACACAATCACGTCCATCTATAAGTCAAGGGGAGAGGCCTGGAACAGATCCTTTCCCCACAGCCTTCAAAAAAACCCCAACCCTGCTGACACCTTGATCTTAGACTTTCAGCTTCTAGAGCTATAAAAAATAAATTTTTGTTGTTTAAGCCACGCAGTCTGTGGTACTTTGTTACAGTATCCCCAGCAAACTAATATATCAAGTTTTTGGAATTAATTGAAATTGTCATGCCTAAGAGGATCCTGTTGTCAGAATTGGCCTTGATTTCTGGAAGTGTCAGGGTTAAGTCGGGAGTCTGGATGCAATGAGTGGTTTGGGGCAGAAGGCAGGATTCTGCCCCCAGATAGACAAATTCTGTATGTCGTCTGCTATGTGAACATGAGAATGGAAAGCTGTCCAGGGGATAACAAAAATAAACCAGAAGGTTCACCATATGTTTCTGTAACAGGTCAATGAAAAGTGTCTTCTGGGAGACCCAAAAGGAGCAAATCTTAGTGAAAGGACTGTCCGCTTGTTGCCATGATTGACTAATATCAAAATGTACATGCTCTCAGTTTAAATGAAAATTATACCTTGGAAAATGGGTAGTAATGCCAAAAAAATTAAACCTCAATGAATTTTCTGGTAAAAATTAGGAAAAGCAGGCCATCCCACATTCTAGTAAGTTGAGGAAAATGGTTGTTGTTGTCTTTTTGTTGTATTATATTTAACAGCAATGTGAAGTCTATGGAAAAGGAAATAAAATATTTATTCATTAAGTAAATTAAAAAGGTCACTGACAATATTCAATAGAGCCAAACATTAGATTATAACCATTAATTACTCCTCTCTCTAGCTTTAGCATTATAGTAATACTTACCTAAGAGGTTTTTCTAAAACTCTTTTTGGCTTTGTTATATGTTGTTCTGATTAGGCTTTATAGAAGATGAAGCATAAAGCAATGTTGGCAATCTTTTTGTCATTTTCAAAGTCAGCTAGAGCTTCTAGGTTTAGCATATAAAATACAAGATACCCAGTTAAATTTGCATTAACTTTGAGGATGTCTTTTGCATAAGTATGTCCCATGTGCTCTTTGAGACATACTTATAAAAATTATTCCTTTTTCATCTGTTTCAAATTTATCTGGACACTCTATGTTTTATGCATCGACCCTATGTACAACCTCCATTTTTGACAGAAATGGCACTAGAGTTTTACTCTTTCTTCATCAGGGTACCTCTCTTTTATGCTAGCTGAAATTTTTTTGCATTACACTTAAAACTTTTTAAAAACTCCCAGGAAACACTTGAATTCAAAGGTATTATTTCACATCACCAGAATATTAAGTAGTATGTCACATGGCAGCCAATGAGTTGCTTGTTATCAGCTGAAGGTGGTTCAGGGTGGGAAACCCTGAACGTTTTATGGGCAGTAATCCCCTAATCACATTCTTTTGTTGACCGAGCCAGGATAAGGTAAATACTGTGGTACCGTCCTGCCTCTTAGTGGGCCTTGGCGAACCTAATTTGTGATGACTCATTGATGGAAACCTTGGGCCCTCCTGCCTTCAACTTTGCACCTACCAATGATCCTAGGATGATAGGAAAAAACCCTCTCGATAAACTATTATTTAATTCAAGTAGGACTTTAAATACCTTAGAATGGGATCTTGAATGGGTATGTATGTCAAAAATAATTTTCCTATATGATACAATGGTAAGAGAGCTCGATATATTATTTTCAGGGCACATTCCATACAGGCCAGTTATTTACCTAATCATAAGTTAACCTATGGAATTCCCAAGGCACATTCTTATTCTACCTTTCCTCCTCCCTAACTAGAGGAAACTTACCATCTTATGCTAATTTTCAGATTTTAAAGTTAAACTTTCAGATTTATACAATTCATTCTTATATTTATTTATTTTTTTTTTTTTTAGCTCACCCCCATGACTTGAAAAAATCGAGAGTTGAAAAGTTGTAGGCCATTCTGAAATGTGAAGCATTCTCAGAAAGCTATTCCAGAAAGGAGCTCTGTCTCCCAACTCTGTTCCACAGTAAGAGTAATGGCTACATGTTCTATTGAACACTACGTTAGGCTATTTACACATGCAACTCTAATTCAATATTCACAACAGCTCTATGAGGTAAATATTATTATTTGTTATTTTAAATAAAATGAAATGAGACCAAGAGAGGATAAGGAGGCTAAAAAGTGAAGGAACCAGTACTTGAAAGCACGCTTGTCAGAAAGATCATGTTTGTCTGCTTGAACTTTTAACTACTTCCTAATCCTTCCTTTTGTCCTGTGGTAGAACCCACATCCTGCGGGAGTCCCCTACCCCAACCAGAACCAATGGTCTATAGTTTGGGGAGTCTCCACTCCCATTTTTCATCAGGTGGAGGGAAGGAATTGATGACTAGGAATCCATCTCAATTGCTAAAATAAAAAGATAAGGTCCAAATTACTGACTTGTACATGAGCTCTTCTTAAAATTTTATTTATTTATTTATATATTTTAGAGACAGGGTCTCACTATGTTGGCCAGGCTGGCCTTGAACTCCTAGGTTCAACCAATCCTCCTGCCTCTGCTTATGAAGTAGCTGGGACTACAGATGTGCCACTGCATCCAGCCATGTGCTCTTGGAATACAATCCATTCGTAAGTTGGAGTCTATCTTTCACTTGCTCTTGTTCATTTATGTAAATTACACAGGGTTTATGTGTATGTGCATGGGTGTTCCTATGTAGAGAGGAAAGAAGAGAGATAATAAATAATTTGAATTAAAATTTGTAGCTATGATTAACACGTATGATTTGGAGCCAGACTAAAATCAAGCTATTGGCTCAATCACTTGTAAGCTCTCTGACCTCAGTCAAGTTCCTGAGAAACCCTTTCTGTTTCAGCTAATAGTTCCTCATTATAAAGTTGCTGCAAAGGATAAATACAATGAGACATAAACAATAAGTTTAATAGTGTCTGATATATAGCAAATGCTCAATAAATGTTAGTTAACATTATTGGTATAGCTATTGTAGTAGTTGTAGTTGTTGTTGTTGCTGTTGTTGTTGTTTCTGCTGTGTGGTCTGACTTTCTGAGAGACCTAAGGAACCAAGGAGAGAGGCCCCAGGTAGTTGTACCTACTTTCTATAATGCTATCTGGTTTTTTAAAAGTGTTGTGTTATAAAACCAGGAAAATTCATGTGTTACTTACTGCATATGCAGAGAGACAAGCAAACCAACGGACTCGGATTAAAATGCCTAAAAATAGACTTAGGTTCTCAAAAATAACTTGAAAACAAACTGAGAAAATGGAGATCATCACTCCAATATCCTGAAGACACAACTTGATTTAGCTTTACTCTTTTCTACTCACATCTTCTAAGAGATTGAAGAAGAATATTACATTTGCATACTCTTTCTCATTTTCTAGCCCTTATTTAAATAAACTACCTAAGGTTATGTCACAATCTGTTAAAACATATTGTCATTTTAGTATGAATACTGGGAACCTTGTAACAAAATGGGAAGTCAAGGTTATATTTGGAGCAATTCTAAATTCTTGAATCTGGTGAATGATGAAATGCACGCTTCTATTACTATCTCTTCAAAGATACATCAAAGAATATTATAAAAATAAGTTATAACACAGACACTATGATTACTTTTCAACATTAATGAAAAATCAAATCAAGTTAAATTTCTGCATTAGATCTCACCAGGAATGCAGTTTTATTTGCTACTTCTTTTTAAAGAGATTACTTTCTAGCTAGGTGGTACTACAACTAGGAAAATAATAGTATTTAGTCAAATATAGACATGTTTATTTGTCTAGAGTGGTACACTGAGCAGCATCATATTTTTGTCTTGCTTTTAGATATTTAAATATTGTACACCACACCTTGCTCTTTTTTCTCTGACCCAAAAGTCCCTCATGGCAATTTAATTGAATACTATGGTGCCTGCAAGTAGCTTACCAGAATGGTTTGTTTTCATATTTTATAGATAAATACTAGGCACTGTCATATGAAAACAGAATGCCCAAGTCTGGTTTCAATCCCAGCATTCCATCTGTTGTTTAAATAGAAAGAAGTGGTCATTGGTACATCAATCTGTGGCATATTTCAATAAATATACAGGCAACATCTTTGGATGATTACTTGGATTAGAAATAAGGAACAGTATTAAAAAGTGATCTTTTCCAAATCATACTTAAACATAGCATAATTCACTTGATAACATATACCAATCAAACTATCCAAGTTGCCTTTTTTTAAAAAGTTGGTATTTATATGGAGTCTTATTTATAGTATTTAAAAGGATTCCAAAATTCTTTTGTTTGTATATGACAGTTTCTACTATTTATATGCTTTTTATGGTTTAAGAAATTTAAAGCATCAACCCTAGTACCTACTATTCTATATGATACTCCAATCTATAGCTTCGTTTAGGTTGGTTAAATTGGAAAAGTCATTTAGTTCTTAAGCAAACCAACGAACCACCTTCCTCAGGTATGTTGCTTACAATTAATTTTTTAAAATCATATTATTTTCTTGAACTTTCTATTTTGCCCTTGTATTCAATTTTCTCAGCTCAATATTCTGACTTGTTTACCAGTATATAACAAATGATAAATGGAGCGAAGGGTCATGGAGTTTTTGTGTGCTTGTTTTATTTTAGAATAGGATATTCACTTAATTGAATTATTTCCACAAATGACTATGTGGAACACATATAATATCTTAGCTGAAAGACAGTTTACAAAGAAGTTAAATAAAACACTACTTTTTCCATTTTTAGCTCAAGAATAATGGATTATAATAAGCTAGCCATAGTGCTAAGAATATTGTAATCATTCAATGAACGCTATTCTTTATTTTCATCATTATAGTGGGTGTAATAACTTCTTTGTCAAAAGTGAGAATACCAAAAGAATACTGATAATTGGAAGTATAACTTTCCTGTTGCAAATAATTATAATACCTGAATGTTGTTCTTATACTAAAAATGGCAGGTTAGAGTTTAAATATAGTCTATGAAAAACAAAATTAATTATTAATAATTTTAATAGACAAATTCTTATGTTTTGGCATGAAGGTCACTTCTTCTTGAGAAATAAATACACTAAATACAAAGTACTGTCGTCATCCTACCCAGGTCTTTAAATGTTCAAGTGAGTAGAGTCGAAAGGCCTCAAAGGAAGTTCTTCCTCAATAAAGTGACTCCTCACCAATAGCCCTTGCTTGTTCCTCAGATGCCTTTTCATATAAAATAGATTTTTTTAATGTGACTATCATAATTCTTGGTGACTATTTATTTTGTCTCATTCATTTTATAACATAAATGAAGTTTGGTGAACAGTATTGGAATCATTGCATTACTGCAACTCAAAATGGTTAACACTTCTTGCCTTTAATAAATAATAATAATGAGGGAGGAGGCCAATTTGAATGCCCTATACAGCATTTACTGACTTAATCATATAGTGTGTGGTTGATTCTTTTCCACAAACACCACCTGTCTCAGAGATTAAACTGGGCATGTCATTACAATTCACATTGTTAAGAAGACCATAAGGCTGGAGAAAGAGAAAGGATTTCAAAGACCTCCATCTTTTCTCATCAAAGAGAGACAGAAACTCTGCCCACTCACATAACTCACCACTCCTACAGCCTACAAACAACTAGCAACTGAGAAAACTACCATACTAAGGATATCTATAATGAAGGAATTCATCCAGAACCTGGACTGACATCAAAGCACCCACAAGCAAAGCCAAAAGTTCTTACACAACATATGCTACAGACACACCCATATGAGTGAGGTGAGGGGAAAAAGCCCTATCTAAACAAAAGAAAATCCAAAAATAAGAAGCAACAGCTGATCCAGATGAGAAGGAATCAGCAAAAGAACTCGAGAAGTATGAAGAATCAGAGTGAAAGATCACTCCCATAAGGGAACACAAACTTTCTAGCAATGGATACCAACTAAAATCAGAATATTAAAATAACAGATAAAGAATTCCAAATATGGATTATAAGTAAGATCAATGAAACACAAGAGAAAGTAGAAAACCAACACAAAGAAACCACAAAAAAACTCAGAAAATGAATGAAAAAATTCACTAAAGAAATCAAATTATTAAAGAAAAAATCAAATAAAACTTCTGGAAATGAAGAATTCATTCAAGGGAATGCAAAACACAATGGCAAGCCTTAAGAATAGACTAGACCAGGGAGAAGAAAGAATCTCAGAGCTCGAAGACAACATCTTCAAATTAAACAAGTCGGTCAAAGATAAAGAACAGAGAATTAAGAGGAAGAAACAAAGCCTACAAGAAATATGAGATTATGTAAAGAGGCCAAACATAAGAATTATAGTCATCCCTGAGGGTAGAGAAGAAAACACACAAGTGTTGAAAAACCTATCTGAAGGAATAATTGATGAAAACTTCCCTGGAAGATTGCTAGAAATTTACATATCCAGGTACAAGAAGCTCAACAAACACCTGGGAGATTCATTGCAAAGAGGCAATCACCATGACACAAAGTCATCAAACTAGCCAAAGTTAAGTTAACATGAAGGAGGACAGGTCCTGTAAGTATAAAATAAATAAAGAAACACTGGACTTAAATGGAACTGTAGAGTAAATGGGCCTAACAGACGGTTACAGAACATTCTACCCAAAAACTAACTGAATATACATTCTTCCCATCAGCACATGGAACATTCTCTAAGATTGATCACAGCTTAGTCCACAAAACATGACTCAACAAATTCAAAAAATTAGAAATGTCACCACGTATCTTCTCAGACCATAAAGGAATAAAATTAGAAATCAACTCTAACAGAAACACTCAATTCTACACAAAATCATAGAAATTAAGCAACCTACTGCTGAACGCTTATTGGGTCAAGAAGGAAATTAAAGAGAAAATCAAAAGATTCCACAAACTAAATGACAAAGGGGATACATGTTATCAAAATCTGTGGGATTTAGCAAAAGCAGTCATAAGGGGAAAATTCATAGCCTCAAATGCCTACATCAAGAAGACAGAAAGATCACAAATCAACAACCTAATGAATCATCTCAAGGAACTAGAAAAGAGAAAACAAAAATCAAACCTAACAGAAGAAAAGAAATAACTATGTCAGAAGAGAAGTAAATGAAATGGAAAACAAATAAACAAACAAAATAACACAGAAGATTAATGAAGCAAAACATCGGCTCTTTAAAAAGATAAAGTTTAATAGATCTCTCACTAGGTTAATCAGAAACAGCAAAGAAAAGACCCAAATAAGATCAATCAGAAATTAAAAAGGGGTTAGCACAACTGATACCACAGAAATGCAAAATATCATCTGTGAATACTATAAAAATCTCTATGCTCATAAACTCAAAAACATTGAGAAAATGGACAAATTCTTGGAAACACACAACCTCCCAAGGCTCAATAAGGAAGAAATATAACTCTTGAAGAGACCAAGCATGAGCAATGAAATTGAAGCAGCCATAAAAAAATCTTCCAGGAAAAAAAAAAAAAATCCTGGACCAGAAGGTTTCACAGCTGAAATTTATGAGAACAACAAAGAATACCTGGTAACTTTACTGCAGAAATTATTCTATAACATCGAAAAGGAAAGAATTCCTCCCAACTCTTTCTATGAAGCTAGTATCACCTTGATACGAAAGCCAGAAGAGACACAACAAAGAAAGAAAACTATAGATCAATGTCCCTTATGAATATAGACGCAAAAATCCTCAATAAAATTCTAGCAAACTGAATTCAGCAGAACATCAAAAAAAAAAAAATAATAATCCACCAGGACTAAGTGGGCTTTATTTCTGGGATGCAAGTATGGTTCAAAATACTTAAATCCATAAATGTAATTCACCACATAAACAGAAGCAAAAACAAAGACCATATGATCATCTCAATAGATGCAGAAAAGGCATTTGACTAAATTCAGCAAACTTCATGATAAAAACTCTTTAACAAAATAGGCATAGATGGAATATATCTCAAAATTATAAAAGCCACATATGACAAACCCACAGCCAACATCATACTAAACAGAGAAAAGTTGAAAGCATTCCCACACAGAACTGGAATAAGACAAGGATGCCCACTGTCACCACTTCTATGCAACATAATGTTGAAAGTCCTAGCCAGAGCAATCAAGCAGGAGGAAGAAATAAAGGGTATCCAGTTGGGGAAAGAGGAGGTCAAAATATCTCTCTTTGCTGATGATATGATCTTATATCTAGAAAACCCCGAAGGATCTGCCAAGATATTACTGGAACTGATAAATAAATTCAGCAGAATTTCAGATTACAAAAACAATGTACACAAAACAGGAGCATTCTTACATACCAACAAAAATAAAGCTGAGAATCAAATCAAAGTCTCAATATCTTTCACAATAGCTACAGAGCAAATAAAATAACTAGGAATATATTTAACCAAGGAGATGAAAGATCTCTATAAAAAGGACTACAAATCACTGAGGAATGAAATTGCAGATGATGTAAACAAATGAAAAAATAAAAATATATCCTGCTCATGGATCAGAAGAATCAGCATTGTTAAAATGTCCACACTAACCAAATCAATTTGCATATTCAATGCAATCCCTATCAAAATACTAATGTCATTTTTCACAGATCTAGAAAAAGGAATTCTACACTTTGTTTGGGAGAAAAGAGCCAGAATAGCCAAAGCCACCTCAAGCAAAAGGAACACATCTGGAGGCATCACTTTACCAGAATTTAAGCTATACTATAAGGCTACAGTAAACAAAACGGCATGGTATTGGCACTAAAACAGAAATATAGACCAATGGAACAGAACAAAGAACCCTGATATAAAACCATCCACATATTGTCATCTGATCTTTGACAAGGCAGACAAAAGCATACACTGAGGAAAAGAATCCCTATTCAATAAATTGTGCTGAGAAAATTGGATAGCCACATGTAGAAGAATGAAACAGGATCCCTTTCTCTTACCACTCATAAAAAGTAATTCAAGATGGATAACAGACTTAGATCTAAGACATGAAACCATAAGAATTCTAGAAGAAAATTTTGGAAAAACTCTTCCAGATATCTGCCAAAGAATTTATGAATACCCCAATGGCAATCACAGCAACAACAAAAATAAATAAATGGGACTTGATTAAATTAAATAGCTTCTGCACAGCCAAAGAAACAATCAGCAGAGTGAATTGACAACCTGCAGAATGAAAGAAAATATTTGCATGCTATACATCCAATAAAGAGCGAAAAACCAGAGTTTACAAAGAACTCAAGCAAAACGGTGAGAAAAAAATTAGACGATTCCATTAAAAAGTGGGCAAAGGACATGAACAGAAGCTTTTTGAAAGAAGATAGGCTAATGGCCAATAAACATAAGAAAAAATGCTCAACATAACTAATCACAGAGAAATGCAAATCAAAACCACAGTGAAATGTCACCTAACCCCAGTGAGAAGGGCTTTTATCAAAAAGTCCCAAAACAATAGATGCTGGTGTGGATGCAGAGAGAGTGGAACACTTATACACTTTTGGTAGAACTGCAAACTAGTGCATCCTCTATGGAATATAGCATGGAGATTCCTCAAAGAACTAAAAATAGACCTACCATTTGATCTAGCAATCCCACTACTGGGTATTCACCCAAAGGAAAAAAAATGTCATTTTATCAAAGAGAATTTGCACTAGTATGTTTATTGCAGCACAATTCACAATTGCAAAGATGTGGAATCAACCCAAGTGCCCATCAATTCATGAGTGGATAAATAAAATGTTGTGTATGTATGCCATAGAGTACTACTCAGCCATAAAAAATAAATTAATACCTTTTTCAACAATCTGGATGGAACTGGACACCATTCTCCTAAGTCAAGTATTGCAAGAATGGAAAAACAAACACCACATGTACTCACTATTAAATTGGAACTAACCAATCAGCACTCATATGCACAGATGGAAGTAAAATTCAATGGAAATCATACAGTTGGGAGGGAGGAAGAAGGGATGGGTGAAATCATACCTAACCAGTACAATGTATGCTATCTGGGTGATTGGCACACTTATAACTTTGACTTAAGCAGTACAAAAGCAATCCATGTAACCAAAACATCTGTACCCTTATAATATGCTGAAATAAAAATTAAAAATTAAAAAGAGTGAATATTGAAACTCTGAAAAATATTTTTGCTATCTCTACTTCTAAAAAAAATTTAGAGTGTTTAGAATAAAATTAAAATTTTTGTACATCTGTTTTATTATTCACAGATCTTAATTAAATGGTCTTATTCTAAGGATAGAATCATGAATAAGTTAAAGCCTGTGTATTGACAGAGCTTCATATGGAATTATAAACCTGGAAAACTCCACATTTTACCTATTTCTTTGCAGTGGTTGGGCTTTTTAGCATTGCTAAGCAGAGGAATCAAACAAACTAACAGTGTGAGATGTGTCCTCACTTCATAACAAGAAAATCCCTTCATTTTACCTACAAGTCAAACTCTTGGCCATGTTCATGTACCTGTGCCTGCACTGCCTGCAATACTGTCAAGGAATGTGTTTGCCTCTGAGGGACCTGGAAGAAATACATAGTACTGGCTGGGAGATAATCGTCCTCTATGTATTATCACTTACTGTGCTCCTCTCAAGAAACAAGTATTGACTTTGGCATACTATATGCTGAATTTAAAAAGAAAACAATTTGTATTGAATAAAGCACTGAGAAAGTAGAAAAGCATAATAAAACTTGGGGATGTACATCTAGTTTAGCAAAAATTCAGTCATAGTGGAATTTCTGGTGCATTTTAAAAAAATAAGCAATCACAGGAATGTAGAGATTCTACCTGTTGGTGAGAGTTTAAGCCAGCCAGAAGATTAGGTGAGTTTTTTTCCTTGTCTATATCAAAATGTGCAAATGTCCTTCCACTGAGTCAATAGAACTGGCTTCAATAAGCAAGTAGAAGTTGCCAGTTCTTGCTTTACATTCATTATAAAGGTATGACTCTGGGGACTTGTGCCATTAGAGCTCAAATATGGCACTGTCTCAAAACACTGAACTAGCAGGAAAAGTCTCCTCTTGTCCCACAATGGACCATCAAGATTTTCTCATTTGCATTAAATCAAGAAAGAAGTTTCCCTTAAGCCTGACTTCATGTCCTTTCCTATGTCTACAGACAGTTTGTTTTAGGAATGCAGAGGGTAACTGGTGCCTGCAGAAGACAACTGAAGACAACACAGAGTGCTTCCCTAAAGACAGCTTTAGTCATGGTATCTGACTATTGATAATTCACCTATGGAAAGTTATCTACATTGTAATTAAGTAAAAGTAATAATACAGATGCTATGTATAATGATCAGCCATTCATTAACTCTTTCAATGTGTCCATCCACTAAGTGAAAAGCACTATGTATATATTATTTCATTTAATTCTTAAATTAATTCTATGTGGTGAGAATAATGGATTAGTACCACTCATGCATTTAACTGACACTAACTCTATGTGGAAGATATATGGTCGGCCAAGTGCAGGGGCTCGTGCCTGTAATCCTAGCACTTTGGGAGGCTGAGGAGGGAGGATTGCCTGAGGTCAGGAGTTTGAGACAAGCCTGAGCAAGAGAGAGACCCCATCTCCACAAGAAATTAAAAAAAAAAAAAATAGCTAGGTGTGGAGGCATGAACCTATAGTCCCAGCTACTCGGGAGGCTGAGGCTGGAGAATTGCTTGAGCCCAGGAGTTTGATGTTGGAGTGAGCTATGATGAGGGCACCACACTCCAGCCTGGGTGAAGACTGAGGCTCCGTCAAAAGAAAGAAAAAGAATGGAAAGAAAGAAAGAGAGAAAGGGAAAAAGGGAGGGAGGAAGGAAGGAAGGAAGGAAGGAAGGAAGGAAGGAAGGAAGGAAGGAAGGAAGGAAGGAAGGAAGGAAGGAAGGGATGGTTTTTAATTTTTTCTCTCTCTTTTATATAATTTAAAATACAAATTTTGCATATATGCCCTCTCTTATACCAAACTTTCTCTGTACATTGAAATATACCTACTGCTATATAGAATTGTACATAGAAGCACATGCACATTCCTTCATAGACACTTCGAAGCATTTTAAAACTAATTTTTACTCCATTCAATTCTTACTTTATTTATTCATCTTAGTACTTTAGCACATTCTTGCAAGATCATGATAATGACAGCAATAGCTTGTCTTGGGTTCAACTGAAGTGTTAGACACTGTAAAAAGCAGTCTGTACACAACTCCTAGCAACTCAAAGGTTTTCGTTTCTGGTAGGCACAATTTACAGATGAAAAACTGAAGCCGAGGGGAGTCGAATAATTCTGCCAAGATGACACAGCAGTATACTTTTAAGCCGGGATACAGACTTAGGCAGTGTTACTCCTGACATGACGCTCTTGACCATTATTTTACCCTCACCCTTTCCAGTTGTGCTGCACTATTATTATCAACAGTTTACAGATGAAGACAACTAGGCTAAGAGAAATTAAGGGTATTGACTAAAATCATAGAGTTACTAGTAGTGGGGCTGAGATTGAACCCAGAGGACACGCTCTTAAATGATGTGCCATAATATAAATTTGCATTCCCCTTTCCTCACTAGAGGGCTAGAATTTCATTCATCCATAGCTATTGAGTTGTATAATGCTTTACCTTTGAGGCAATGGAAAGTTTTTTGCCTCTTATTCTCTGAGTTTCTCCAAAAGTAAAATTAGGGGTCCTGGGGGGGGAGGAAAAAAAATAGGGGTCCTGTCCTCTGCCCAAGCAATCAAACTGACACTAAATTGAAGTGAAGAATCACCATCAGAGCTACGAGTGTGATCTCAGACATGCCAGGCTGAGAATATGTGCATTCCTGATCATGTCCTGGTTACTTGAGGTCAAAAAAAATGGATTGGTTTTAATTATACACCAAATAATTTAAACTATGGCAAGGTGAACTCGAGAATTTGTCTTAGTATTAAATATTTTCCACTTATCTATTTCAGAGCAGAATTTAAATCTGGTAGCACTGCTGGGGATCATTCAGCACCCCAGAATTTTTTGCAGTTATCTCTGTGTGTCCTAACAGCCTAGCTCCCTTGGATTCTTTTAGTATCAAACTCTGGACATGCGAAATTGGGATAAAAGGCCTTGGCTCCTACGGTGAGGACAAATATCACTGAGTCACTCTCTCAGGGTGATGGAACAGGGAAGGAGAACACAAACTTTACATTGTGTAAGGCATCCGCTAGAAAGCCATCTTTAGTCCCTCTTTAGTTTCCCAGAAGGATGTGAATGGAATTTAATTAAACAACAACAAAAATTTTTAGAGATATTGCAAAGAAGATACTTTAAGCCACAGTGCAGCACTGCCATTGCTCAGAATACTGTAACTTAGAAGGCTTTGTGCAGAATGATGCCAGTGATGTATTTGGAGCTACCCATACGTTTTCTTTTGCTAGGGCTTCCTCTGTCTTGCCATGGCAGGAGGTGAAATGTTTCATGGAGGCTCAATTGAAGGGTAAAAGCAGCCAAGTACAAGGTTACAAAAAGACTGAGCCAACCTTTTATGTCAAAGTAATTACATAACATGTTTCTGAATTGACCCAATGATTTCAATATAGAATTGAACAGTTTTACGCTGGTAGACATACTTTTTTTTTTTTTTTACTATTAATAGCATAATGAAAATCTGTGCTATATTGAAAAGAGACTTCCACTTCTTGATGAGAGAAAACCATGTAGCCATAAACCCCGTCATGAGAAATAAACCTGGGGAAATAAACCTCAGTTGTGGCTAAATGTCATGGTGATTTTAGCTCACTTTCATTAGCTGCTATTTAACTACAGGTAAAATCTCCTAAGAATGATGTCTCTCAATATGAGAAGCCCAAATGTTAAGTGCAATCACTTTACCCATATCCATAAATATAATGGCACTTTCATGCTTATGTATATACCTTGTGATACTTTATATTATCATGCTATGGGATTGTAAAACTGATTTCACAGCAAGTGGCTTATTAAAACTCCGGCCGTCACACAGCATTCCTGTGCACTGGATTTTCAATTTTGTTGTCGCTCTTGATTCCCTTTTGCATATGTATTTGCTGGGAAAACCAATTACCAGATGGCACATGGTTATTTTTACATTTTGTATGGAGGGCTTCCAGCTGATAATTATGACATTACAGGAAGACTCCTATGCTTTGCATTAAGAATCTTTGGCAGAGGCCGTGATAAGCTTTTCCATTTGACTCTACACCTCTTGACTGATATATATTTATAAATTATTTGTGGATAACTCTCATAGATATCAGAGAAGAATTTCCTTTATTATAAACGGGGTTCCACAAACATAATGTTCATAAAACAATGAACTGTGTTTTCCATTCTTTTAATCCATTAGTAAAGGAATACATATTTAAAATTTTCTAGTTCAAGGTAACTCAGGACAAATTGTCACAGCCATTGCATATCAGAAAAGGCACACAGTCCAGTGGTCTATGTGTGACCGAGGCTTTCAGACCTGTCAGGTGGCATCTGTGTTACAGCATCCAGTCATTTTTTTTTATTAGCTCTCTTGCTTTAATGCCTCTGAGGGAGGTTTTAAGAGAGAGGAAGAGAGAAAAGGACAGACTGAAAGCAAAGGTAATAGTGCAAAATGACTATAATTACAATTATGTCGTAGTAATAAATCCAGAATTGCACTGTAACACACCAGAGTAGAGTCAGACCTTAAAACACATTAGAATTAGAATTAATAAGCTATACTTTTGTTAGTATATCAACCCTCAACCCAGATGCACCTTAGTTCCTGAAAAACACTGTGTTGTGTTCCTGCTATGCTCCCAATGTGGCCACTTCTTCCCAATTACTTTAATTATGTTATTTGAAATGTAGAATATGTGAAACTCTATTTTTAAAATGTCATCAGTGTTTTCCTTTTGATTTGTCTCAGTTACAAGAAGTGAATTTTTTCTCTAAGTATGTATCACACTGTTGTTGCTGTTTTTAATTTTTAAATTGTTTAATATAAGGGATGAATGGTCATTAGAGTACCACCAAACTAGTACTGTTTAAATATACTATGCATTTTAGGTAAATAGTGCTCTAATATTAATACATTTAATGTGGGCTGTGAAGAAATGACTTTAGACAGCTTAATTAAAATTCAGAAAATTTTGCCAGCTTCTTTCCCAGTTTCAATGATAAAAATAAAATGCTGTGTGGTTGATATGAGAATTAGTCCTTAGAGAATAAAGGAAGGACTCAGTGGAAATCTGTGTGCTTCCAGACTGTATTTTCCTGCTCAACCCCAATGAACATGAAGCATGCATAATTTGACACTGCTGTCTCTGTATTTGCATTTAGCACACTTACATTAAGCTAATTAATCATATTGTGTCCTACCTCCCCCCAACAAATAAATTAACTATTCAGTTAACTAATGACAAAATAGCCAATTCTTTAAATAATATCCACACTAGAAATTTGTTTGATTCTATTTCTATCTTAGGTAAGCACATATTTATTAATAGTTGGTGCTTTTCAGGAATGACCTCCCCTTCTCAACATAAGGTCTGTTTGATGAATATGGCAAAAAGAAAAAATGTGTTAGATAATCCAAATCCATGCAAGCTGATTGTTCATACTGTTCAAATACCTATTCCCTGTAAAGAAAAACACGGTGATCAAAGTATCTTTAGTGAACAAGGCTCTTTATTAGGTTGATAGAGTTAAAAACTTAAAGGCAGATGGAGTAATTGAGAAAAGGGTCACAACTGCATGCTTCGTAATTTCTGATACTAAAGTAACTTCTAAAGTAGTTCCATGTTTTCCGTGGCTTGTATCAGTGAAATGTGGTCAGTCTTCATGCTGGCGCTGGTTGTGAGGGGCTATGTCTTTAATCCTCTCGCTGTTGCTGACCCTGAGTCTGAAGATTAGCATTCTGCAACACTGAGTCACTGGGTTACTCTGGTTAGTCCAGTAAGTTGTACAATCATTGACTTAGAGCAGGGTTGGAATCGCTGTAATACAAGGCCGAGTTAATCCTTGCTCTTCCTGATATTTTTCTTCTCTCATTTTCTGTTAAGGAGACAATCCAGCGGCTGTAGAAGATTTTGCAAGGATCAGTGTTTGAAAGCTTTTTGTAAAATCACATTAATGGAACAAAACAGTGGGGAACCAACCTAGACTGGAGTCTAATTTAAAGTCATTTTGCCAAATTAAGGCATAGCCTTTCACCCACAGCATTATACACCCTACCACCATTTGGTTTTTCAGTTGGCTTCTGTGGATCCTCTAAACATTAAATATCAAAGCACCTAAATGTAAGCACTTTAAATAAAACTTGGGAGAATCTTAAATTGATATAGATATTGCTAACTTGGATAATACATTTTTCCTAAATGATAGTGCTCAGATGATAGGAAGATAGTTCTAGTTGTTTAAGAGACTGTGTTCTGCGTAACAAAGACGGTGCAGATGAGGCAGGTAACAATGATTAGTTGGTAAAATGGTTAGAAAATGGAGCAACTAACCTGATGGAGTAGAATTCAGATGAGGACATTAATTCACTATTTAACTGGACAAAGACTTTTTTTAAACTGAAAAAAATATGATTCTTATATTTTGATTTTATAGTTATTATAATATCTTTGAAGGTAAAGTCTTTTAGCTCAAGTCTTAAGTCTGTAAGCTCAAGACCTACAAAATAGTGTTTTCCTTTGTTTTCTGTTCACATCTCAAATACAAAATTAATTTGCCTATTTTCCCATCCAAGGTAAATTTAGAAGGTCATCCAAAAAAAAAAAAAAAAAAAAAAAAAAAAAAAAAAAAAAGGAAAAAAAAAAAAAAAAAAAAAAAAAAAAAAAAAAAAAAAAAAAAAAAAAAAAAAAGCACAGGATGGAAGGAAGGGAGGGAGAGAGGGAAGAAAGGAGATCCTTACACAGATATCTTAAAAAACTAAAATAGTTAAATCCTACAAAACTAAAGAAAATTATATAACATTGCAAACAAAAGCTGAGAAATAAAGCCAAATGTAGATGTATAATGTCTTCTATATGATTTGTGCTTTCTTAAGCTTATATCTAGTCTTTTATTAATAAGAAATAATTATTTTCCTTTCAGTTTTTTTTCTCCTAATTCTTCATTTCTTGAAAGTTCTTGACAAAGTATAGCTATGGCTTAGTCTGTTCAAGCTGCTATAAGAAAATACTATAAACTGGGGGGCTTAGAAACAGCAGACATTTATTTCTCACTATTCTGGAAGCAGAGAAAATTCTAAGATCAAGGTATCTGACAGATTCAGCATCTGCTGAGGGTCCACTTCCTGGTTCTTGAATGGCTCCTTGTAACTGTGTCCTTGCAGGGCGAAAGGGTCAAGGCAGCTCTCTGAGGCCTTTTACAGGGGAACTACTTCACTCATGACGGGGAGCCTCCATGACCCAATTATCTCTCAAAAGGCCTCACCCCCTAATACCATCACCTTGTTGGTTAGGTGTCAACATTTGAATTTGGGGAGGGAAGGGCACAAACATTCAGGCTCTATAGCAAGTTATAAGTTTGAGGTATGATATGTATCTCTTTTTTAATCCAGAAAAACATCTTAATTTTTTCCTAGATTTCTGAAGAAGCCAATAGCTCTGTCCTCTACCCTAAACATACATAAGATTTGGAAGAATTCATAGTTCATAAGTTACAAAATCCTTTAAGTGTCTCAAAGAAAATAAAAAGCATTAAGAAATACAAATATTTATGTATATAGTCTTTTTTTGTATTCAAATATAGCAGTGAGAAGACAGCTGTATTTTTTTTCACATGTATGTGAATAAACAAGGGTGGAATGTATCACCTAATAGGATGTTTATAGAAAGACTGTCCTTCAGGTTAGAGCTATTTCTCTTAGTCTGCAAGTCATCTTGATTCTTTGATCAAAACGAATCATGCCATTCTGGATGGCAGCAAGCTTGGTTGGCCTGCTGCTGCTGTTTCCTAGCATCATAGAGCCATGCCGCATGTCACATGACAAGGTCATTGCCCAGGAGCTGTTGCTACCCTGCACATCAGCACTGAAGCAGCACACATCTGCTGTCCTGAACCGTGTAGAAAAGAGAGGATGTCACAGTCAACTGCTGTAAGGCAGGCAGGAGTAGAATGGGGTGTGAAAAAGAAATGCTACAAGATGCAATCAAATATTTTTTTCTCATTACTGGATGTTAAGACAGCATCATGTCATCGCTGTTGATACTCTCAACATGGTAGGATAAGAGTAATCAGTCCAATCCTTTGAGGTCAAGTGATTGGGGAAATATTCACCCATTCCTGTTCTCTCAAACATATTCTCATGTCTTTTTATTTAATGCAATTTAAAATGTAATAGAATATGTAAAATTAGAATAAAGTATGATCTCAGGTTTTTCTTAGCCTTATAAAATAATTTCAATGCAAAGGGATCCCTTGTGAAATAAAGTTGTATGAGTCCCCATGTGAGTTTAAAGACGGGGGTCTATCCTGGAAGACAGTTAAGCTTCTTGTTTTCTAGGAATTTGATTTGGAGTATGTGAGAGGAGGCGAGAAGAAGAAAGAAAAAATATTGTTTAGAGAAAAGCTGGTGTTGATTTAAGATGCTCCATGTGAGCATGTACATCACCAGCTCCAAAATAATAGCGAAGACCATTTTACTGACTTACTTTCTGATAGCATTACTTTATCATATCAAGTATTTTTCATCAAATGCCATGGATTTATTTAAATCCAAGGTATTTGAAAATTTTTTAAATTATCAGATCATATAAGGAAAGACTAAAGGAGAGGGGAAGACTTTTCATTCACCTTAGATCAGGGAAGCACTAAAATTTATTATATGCATTTATATGCTAAAGGTTTTTTATGAAGAAAGTTTTCATAAAATCTTATGCTCTCCTATATAGTCTTTGTAAATATTGAGAAAGTACAAAACTAAAGTTGAAATTAAACGAAAACTGGAGTCATGATCTCCCATGTTGACCACAAGTCTGTTCTCATCTTCCATTCAGTGTTAAATATTAGGCACTCATAGCAAACATTTATAGTTAATTTTGTCCTCATTTTTAAAAGAAATTCAATATACACTTATACATAAGGTGCAAAAATGAGTAAATGTAAAATTTAAGATTAGTTCCTAGTAAAAATAAGATTAGTTTCAATAGCTAGGAGATGACAGAAGATGAGAAACAGAAGATGAGAGAAAAATGGGGCTATAAATGTGGAAGAAGGTAAAGAATGCTAAAAATAAAAAAATAGCCTTCCTCAGAACACAAGCACCAATTAAAAAGTGAAAATTTCAGCCAAATCACCAGTTTTAGAATATGTGTTTTTTTTTTTTTCTCTTTCAGAACATATTTTGACATATTGCCAAAAAACTATGTGGGTTTTTTTTTTTTTCCTACCGAAGTGGCCAAATTAACTGATTGCTTTCCTTTAGAATATTTCACCCCAAGTTTGGAGAACATTTCAAAACTTGCAGGTGGATTGTTTCTACTGTCTGCTAAAAAATGTGTTGAACATCTTGTGATTTGTTCATCATGTAAAGTATGAGTATTCTTTTCTTTCTGTCTTTAATTGCTTCTTGAGCTAAATATAAAGCTGAACCAGCCTTGCTATTGTTGCACGGTATTATCATACCACCTTAATAAATTAGTTTTGGGGGAGAATCTGGGCCGAGAGCCATACATGTTCTGTTTTTTTGTTTGTTTTGGTTTTGTTTTGTTTGTGGTTTTTGTTTTAAATGCATCACCCTCAGTTCTATTCTAGCTTGTCCTTTACCTGCCTTTGAAATGTGCTGTCACTCAAAAAGCTGGTTCCTCCTCCTGGCTCTTCTGCCTGTGCGTATTTAAAGCTAAGAGGAAGCCACAAATGGCTACATCTGCTACCTGAAAGTTTCAGGTTTTTACATTTTTGACATGCTCTAAGATTTACACCAGAGCAAAATTATGAAAACAGAAATACTATAGCATTTTTATTTGTAAGAAACAGAAAATGCATGTTAAATTTACACAGAAATTTGCCTAAGGGTCTGAGTTGACATTTCTTTAAAAAAAAATTGGAGGGAACAACATGGGTGATTGTCTTTGATGTTCTTTACAATTAGTCAATCAACGAACACATATTTTTGAAGCTCTAGCAAGTGGAAGGTACCGTGCTGGGCTTGAAGAGAAGAAGACTGGAGCACTGATCTTTTTCTACAAGGAGATTACAAGGAAAATACGGAAAGTAATATATGAAGAGACTGAAGTTTAATTTTCATGCTCTGACACTTTCACTTTCCTAATCATATGACCTTGGTACAGTCACTTTTCCTTTTCAAACCTCAATTTCCTCATCTATAAATTAAAGAGAAACCTTTCTACCTTGCAGTGACTTTCTGAGTATCCATAAGATAATTCAAGTGAAAGTGTTTCAAAAATAATGCAACTTTATTTTGATGGAAAGATTATTTTTACTGACATTTTGAGCCGGAGACCTCTTCATTATAGGGGCAGTCCTATACATTATAAGATATTTAGCAGCATCACTGGTTCTACCCACTAGATGCCAGTAGTAGCCCTGTCCCCTAGGTTGTGATAACAAAAATGTTCAAATTGCCAAATATCCTCGGCGGGGAAGGAGGTGTGGGGAGTTTGAGGGTAGTACTGTGTCCCTGTTTGAGAATATTGATATATATAAATGTAAATACACACACAGAACAAGAATTGTAGAACTAAGGCCATAAAACATCTAATGTGTACAGATATAATGTAAACAATCAGCATAATAAAAATTCACTGAAGAAAAGCATCCATTTGTTTGGAATTAATAATGTTTAAAAGGGCCCCTTCAGGCATTTTTGGCATGATGGTATAAATGGGACCACTTAATTTCCTGAACAACCAATACTGCCTCTGCCTGATGTGGGAGGAAACTGGTCCTGTCTTCTTTGGAACTTTTTCCTACCATGGTGATCTCACTAGAAAAAGGGAATATTTACTTTCTCAGTGATAAAACAAGTTAAACACTAAATTCCTCATTTTTATCAGCTTTATTGAGATGTCTTTAAAATGGATATTTCTGTGAACTGAGTCAAAATACCAGTGGAGACTTTACATTAAAACAATCTGGGTAAGGTTAATATAAAAGGCAGAGGCAAGAAGTGAGGCCAAGTTTAAAATTATGTTCTACCATTCATTGACTGTGACCTTGTCCTAGATACTTGCCATCCTAAGCCTCAATTTAGTTTTCTCAATTGTAAGGATTAAAAATATAATCCAATCTTCACAAAATATGGCATGGATATGGATATGCAAAGCTCTCAGGAAACGTGTCTGGAGCGTTACACAAACACAATAAATGTGACTTTTGCCTTTTTAAATAACAATAAGCATATCTGATAGTTTTCTGTAGTTTATAAAATAATTTTCAAAATTTATATCATTTCACCCCTAGATAACAATTCAGTGAGCTATACATTATTATTTCCATTATACAAGTGAGGACATCAAAGCTAGAAGAAGCTCACTAATTTGCCCAAAGTCACAGAGATCATATAAATCAGGCAAAAAAATTCAAACTGATTTCTGGATCCAATATCCATTAATTCCTCCTGCTTCCTTCCTAATCCTAGGGCCTCCCCAATAGCTTTCCTTCTCTAAAACTCAATTTTTTCTATATGAGAATATAAAAATTAGATGTCATTACATGTATTTTCCAACTCTAAAGAATCTTTCCATTTTCTCTACCTGATACAATTCCAACATACTCCAAGGCAATGGTGAGACTGCCACAAACGCTAGCCCCCAGCATTTATTTAGGACCCATTTATATTATAAGCAAATCGTCAAGTGATTTCACATGTACCTAATTATTTTGACCTAATACTTTCTAACAAACAAAAAAGAGTGCGTTTAAATACTTGTTTTTGTTTTTGTTTTTGTTTTTTAAGTTTGAGAGTCCTGGTGTGTTTCTGAAAAAAATAAAATTATCTTTCATTCCAGATGGTATAAGCTGCAATTTTGAATTGTATATCTGATTATTTTCTCCCATAAAAATGTGCTGGGTACTTGGGAGTTAAAAATCTTCTCTCACTTTTGCAGTGGTGACAATTTGTGTATTTCTGCATTAATGTGTGACTCTCCCAAGGGACCTAAGGTGCCATTAGTGAATGCAGAGCTATTGCTGAGGAAATGCTAAATAAAATTAATGTCTTCAAATTTACTAACCCCAAACACAGCCGCATTCCCTGGGCATGTGACAATAGAGAGGCTGTGCATATGAGCCTAAAACCCTGGAGAACACAGCCTTGTACTATAAAGAAGATCACAATTTAGTAACATCTGGTCTGTTTGTTAAGCTGAAAAAGGTAGTGAAGATGAAGGGAAATGCAATTATTTTAGATGTGCTAAAATTAATTTGAGAAAGATGACACAGAAGTTGTGATGGTTTCCTTGAAGAATTCTATCCCTGCTAGGCTTCCAATAGCTAAGGGAAGAATAAACCAACTTCTGCTTCTATACTTAGGCTGTAAATGAAGCTATATGACTTTTTCCTGTAAGATCTATGCAGGAATGGGAAGGGATAAAAACAAGCTGCTATGGGAATCTCTAGTTCTTCTTCCAAAGCTCTGAGGAAAGATGGTAAACCCTGGCTCACAACAGAGAAGCTGGAGAGATTCCCCAAAACCTTAACAAACCACAACCCTCCTTTTTGAAGGACTTGAGAAAAAAGTGGAAAAAGGAGATCCTAGTGGGAATTTGTTTTCTACTACTTTCCCTCCAGGGACACTTCTTAAACTCTGAAATTGAAAGGTTCAAGACAGAGGACTTGGTCATGCCTCAGAGTTAGCATCTACTGCCCAACAGTTTTTATTGTCTCCATCTCCCCCCACCCCCGAATGGAGATTCTGATGCCTTACATCATGCAGCTATAATCCTGCCCAGTTCTTAAGCAATGTTGAATGGCCAGCATCTCCAAGCTTCATTATTTTCCAATAAAGAAGAATGGGAATTTTTCTTAAAAAACTAAATCACACTTTCCAGACGCCAGATCTGGTGTCTCCACAAAAAGTTTTTCATAAGGAATGCCAGCCACACTTCCCAGCCAATCTCTGTGCTAATCACACTCAAATCCTGTGTGCCAGGTATAGCTCATTGTCTGGAAAACACCTCCAATTGAAAATTCTTCATATAATATCTTCTATGTAAGCCTCATTCACTTCTTCTTGTGTGTGTCAATTTTATTGCTTGCCCTCCATGCCTATTCTACCCACGCTAAACTCTGAGTACTCTCCAAAGCTCTTGTCAACTCTCCATTCCTAGGTTGGATTCTCTCCCCTCTCTTTTACTTACTGGTTGGGAGCCGCATGTAAGAAGAGGTGTTCCAAATCCTAACAGTAAATAATGATAGCCAACATTCATTGAGCATATGCTACACACAATATACATAGCGTGTTTTATATATTAGATTTTCTCCTTAATTGCAATAATTGATATGGATAAGTATTATTCTTCCCACTTTACAGATGAACAAATTAGAGCTGAGAAACATTAAGTATGTCACCACTATTATAAACTGTCTATCCCCATCTTTAATAGATACATTCTTCCTAAAGTCACAGAATATTGAATGTGAGACAATGACCGAAATAGTTCATAGGATCATTGGGAATTGTAGTGTTTGAGTGATGATAACCTGTCATAGGGGGGCAGGCAATACGGTATTCAACACCCAGGTCAGAGAAGAAAACTTCTTACAAATGTTTTTCTTGGTATCTCTATTGATTTCATAATATCTTCTTTTAGCTCCTCTGCTTATTACCATAACAACCCTCATCCCTTACTAAGCAGGATTTGTGTTTAAGAGAAGATACAGAGGAGTGGAACTTTCAATGCTTATCCCTGGAGTGGAGGAGGCTTTCTGGGACTTTTACACACTTACTGTGAGGCCCTGACATTTTATAATTCAATTAGCAGTGAAAAACTTCCAGAAACATTTCATTTGTTCCGTCATCTGGCACCAAGCACAACAGTTGCTCCAAACCTCTGTTCTCTACAGTTTCAGCAGCCACACAGAAAATGAGCATCTAAGCTATAGAATTCCGAAATCGAAATAAAAGGGAAAATAGCCTTCCACTCTCTAACTCTTTCACTACATCCCAATTTTGTCCCTGTCTTTCCTTCCATACTACTGCCTCCTAGTTAAGCCACCATCACGGCTCCCCAGACCACTGGGATATCTTCCATTCTGGTGCCCTTGCTTTCTTTCCTTTCCCCACAGAGCATCCAGAGTGACTTCACAGACATCAACCCAGTCATGTCATTCTTCTACTTAAAATCTTCTGTAAAATTCCCTTCACACTATTAGGCCAACAGAGACTTCTACTCTGGTTTGCAAAGTGTTGTTGGATCTAACTCTCATATCTTTTTCTGCTTGTCCATTCTTTGCTACCTACGCTGGTCTTTCTTCTCCTGGCAAGCACACCTGTGTTAGGGCCTCAACACCCCCTGTTCTCCCTGCCTTGGACATTTTTAATCACAGCCCTCCTAGAGCTGCTTCTTCTAGTTATTCAGATCTCACCTCCCTCAATCCTGTTTAGAACACATTTCCTGACCACTCACCCGGGTGACAAGAAACACCTGGCCACTCTTTATCATGTCTCCTATTTTAATTCTCTGCCTAGCGTCTATCACTGTATAAAATGTCTTTTGTCTCTCTTTACTTATTGGATTTAAACTCCTTGTGAGTAGAGGTTTTGTCTGTTGTGTTTCCTGGTGCATGCCTAACATATAGTGAACTCTTAGAAAATAAGTTTGAATAAATGAATGAATGAATGAACAACTGGTCAGAATGAGGCTAAAAATCTACTGGGCTTAAAAAAAAAAAGGTCATCAGATCTTGAATAAGTAAGTGAAGTAGAACAGAGGAAAGCTATTTGGGGAGGGGTTGAGGGGTGGGCAACAAGAAATACAAACACAGAAAAGCCTCTAACTAGTTTAAGGATAAGGAAATAAGGTTTAAGGATTGCGTTCTAATGCCCCGCCTGACTTCCAAGTAAGAGAGATGCTGGAAATCTTTCAAATGTTGCATTGGAAGTCTCTCTCATCTCCACCCCAGGTCTTGCTATAGTCGTACCTGAGTTTGTAATAAACTTGAGTATTAGGCAACCTAGCGACCTTGACCAAGTTCGGTTTGTGCTTCTAAGTTACTGTTCTTGTTATTGTGACTTAACTTTAGAAAGGGGAGTTCTGAATCAGTCCTCACCAGTCCCAAATTGCTAAATCTCATAAACATAAAAGCTGCATTGAATGTTTTTCAATTTAGGACCCACAGAATGTCAACGCCTTAAGTAATATCATGTAAATATTTTAATTTATCTTCATGCCTATCTGGCAACCCTTCTGTATCTAGAAAGAAGTGTTTCAAATGTCCTGAAGAATTCAGGGCTCCCTACAATATAAGTATGCTTGAGAACCAAATGCCTCATGAAAATATTTATGGCCACATATCCCGTATAATTTTAATTGGATTTTTTTTGTAAAAAATACGTGGTGTACAGCCACTCTGTGGCTCTGATCAATTTCTTATAAGCTTCAACATACTCTTTATATGTGACCCAGTCATTCCACTCCTGGGCATGTGCCCTAGAAAAATGAAACCTTATGAACACACACAAAAAAGTATGCAAATGTTTATCAAAGCTCTATTTATAATTTTCAAGAAACTAGAAATAATCCAAATGTCCTCCAATAATTAATAGATAACTATGGCAGGTCAAAACAATAGAAAATAACTTAGCAATAAAAAGGAACAAACTATTGATGCAGGCAGCATCTTAGTTGGATCTCAAAGGTATTACGCTGAGTGAAAAAAAGCCAATCTTGAAATTTTGTGTCAAAACAACAGTAACAGAGAACAGATCAGTGATTTTGAGGGTTATGAGCAGGGAGAGGTTGTGACTGTAAAGGGTTCACATGAGGGGGTTTTAGGGTAATGAAACTGTTCTGTATCCTAATTATTGTGGTGGTGACATAAATCTAGGCATGTTAGAGTTTATAAAACTGTACACACAAAAATGTAGTTTACTATATGATTGTTTCAAAAATGAATTTTTAAAGACAAATGTTACATATTCATACATACACATACACATGTCTGTGTACATTGTAAAACACCCAAACAGGAGAAAGAGAAATGTACAAAGAAAACTACAAAGCCGCTTCCTCCTTTTCTCTAAATCCAAATCCTACTTTGAATTGGTAACTGCTATCAGATTATATAGTTCCAGAAAAAATCAGTAAGTATATGCATTTTCTTTTTCTCTCCCTCTCTCTGTGTCTCTCTTTCTCTCTCTTTGTGTGTGTATATGTGTGTATACCTATATGTATAGGTATGTATGTATATGCATACCTGCATAGAGATATGCATATCTACCGATCTCTATATATTTAAAAATAAAATATACAAAAAGATCTATTGATATAGATCTATATAGGTGTATCTATAGATCTTTGTGCATGTGTGTGTGTGTGTGTGTTTACGGACACACAAATTTGGGCAAATGGAATCACACTATAGTTTTATATATGCTGCCTTTTTCTTTTAACCTCATGGTCCTCTTCCTATATCAACATAATCAGAAGTAATATTTTTCATTATTACAACTATTGTGTTCTAATGCATGGACAATGATTTATTTAGGACTGCCTGTTGGTAAGTATTTAGATTGTTTCTAGGTTTAAAATACTTTCTTTTGTGTTTGTTTTTATTATTTTAAGTAAGGCTGGAGTGAATATTCTTTTTTTAACATTTTTAAAAGGCAATTTATTCAAGAAACATATAAAAACATGACAGAACACTGTCAATTCACAATTTCAAAGATGGGAAATCAACCCAAATGCCCATTAATTCATGAGTAAATTAACGAAATGTGGTATATGTATGCAATGGAACACTATTCAGCCATGAAAAAGGATGACTTAATGCCTTTTGCAACAATATGGATGGAACTGGAGACCATTATCCTAAGTGAAGTATCTAAAGAATGGAATGAATATTTTTGACACATTTTTGGCATACTTGGGCTAATATTTTTGTAAAAACAATTGAAGAGAGAAGTTAAGAGTAAAATAATATATTCATTTTAAGTTTTTATAGACATTGCTAAATTCCCCTCTGTTGAATAAAAGCAAATCCAGATGTAGATAAGAAGCGTTATTCAAAAGGACTATTATAGGGAGGGGGGAGGAGGGGACGGGTATTTGCATACAAAGAGTACAATGCGCACCATCCAAGGGATGAACACGCTTGAAACTCGGACTTGGGGGCGTAGGGGGAAGCAAGGGCAACACATGTAACCTAAACATCTGTACCCCCATAATATGCTGAAATAAAAAAAAAAGAAAAAAATAGAACAACAACAACAAAAAAGGACTATTGCAATAGAGGGAGGAGAATTATTGAAAGAGAGGGAGGAAGACTACTGCAATAGAGAGAGTGGGGCCATTGCTACAGAGGGAGTATTCAAGAACTGTATCATCTGCAAGCATCTCGAAGGTCTGGCAGAAAAGGGCTTTTCTTTTCCAGGAAGGAGAAAACTAGGTGATTAAGAACCAGGTTTGGGAGTGGGCTGAGCAGGTGGCATAATGTGACGGTTGATTAAGAAACTTTTTTCCTGAAGTCAACTGATCGTGGGAGAGGAACTTAAGGAAAGGTTGTTCTGCATGGGCCAATGTTCACAGGTGGGTCAAAGTTCAAGGGTATGTGGAAGGAAGGAAGTCTAATCAAAGTTTGGCCAAGTTAAGTAAGGGAGCATTTTGTCCAGATTGGTAAGTGGAAAAAAATAGTTGAGCTAATCATTTCTGAAATAAAATTTCAGGAATTTAAAGGGTTGTGTCTCATCTTGTTATGGGTAAATATGGTGGTCATCCATAAGTTTTATCTAAGTCACATAGGGTAGGATAGTCCTTCTCAATCAGACATATTTGGGAAGGGGTGTAAGGGATTTCTTTACCATTGCCACTTTCCAGGACCATGGGGCTTAAATAAAGTTAAACATCATCCACTCTGAAAATGATTATATTGATTTTTCTCTACTCAATAATTGTGTCTATCGAATATGCCCTTACCAATTATCAAGATTAAATAGATTCATTCTCTTTCTCTCTTGATAGATAGATCCCCTTCCTTCTTTCCTAAATTGGATGGAGCTTCTTTTATGTGTGTATGACATAGCACAGATAGTTCTGCAGTAAGCCCTGTGACTCAGAAATAAGAACCATAAAGTATGCAATCTTATGTGAGACTAGATGAACCCCTGAGGTTTGAGAAGGTCTCTCCCAACCAAATGGTGCAAAAACTACGAATCTGAGGCTCTGAGTTCCTCTGATCTTGTGGATTTCTTCTTCTACCTAGGCTGTCTTGACCAAAGAACAACAAGCCAATCTCCCCGAGGAAGGGAGGGCCTGGGGACTTGTCTACTCAATTGTATTCTCATTTCATGCTTATCCTGTTTAATTTCTTGTTTGCTGGACCAGTAAGAGAGAAATAAAAGTAACTTAAGCATGGAGTCATCCTCTCCACTCTTCAGGATTGAACCAGACGTTGAGGTTGGCTTGGCTCCTATGTGTGTCAGTCACGTATATTATGTTTTTCTCTGAGTTAGCTGTTTACAACCCCTTCCTGTTTTTCCCATGCTTTTCATCTTTATTGCTTTTTAATTGTTTTAAGTAAAACAAATTAGCCTTTTCTCATATGTAAATATGTTTACATATTGGAAACATATTTTCCCCAGCTTAACCTTTGCCTTTTAAATATTCTATAATGACATTCTAAACTTTTGGCAGATGATTTTTTTTTCTTCATGCTATCTCTGTTTGAGACCATACTTATAAAAGTCTTCTCTGCCCCAATATTATAAAAATGTTCAACTCTTTTCTTCTAAATACTGTATTGACAAAATTACATACTTTTTATATCTTTTCAGAAATCCATGTTGTCTTTACTCTGGTTATTTCCAGAGTGAACCCCAATATTATTTCATGAAATTATTTAGTTTTTATTTTTCTATAGCAAGAGCTAATAATGCTTAATCACAATTTGTAATCTAACTTCCTTATTTCCCTGTTTTGATGGAATTATTTCCAAAACTGTAAAGCTAAAAGAAGATGTAGAAGATGTTTCTGCCTCACTTTTGTTTTAGTTTGTGTAACCACTACCACAATCAACAACTGTTCAATCTCCCCCAAAAGGTTTCCTTGTGCTGTTCCTTTATAGACACACCCACCATTCCTTCCACATCCCTAACTCCTAGAAACCACTAATCTCCACCTCCACATTTTTTTTAATTTCAAGGCTGTTACATAAATGCAATGATACAATATGTAACTTTTGGGATTGGCTTTTTCACTCAACATAATTCCTTGCAGACCCATTCAAGTTGTTTCATGTATCAATAGTTTCTGTTCATTTTTACTACTGAGTAGTATTCCGTGGTATGTATGCTCCTCATTTTCTTTAATCATTCACTCAGGGATATTGGGTTTTCATTTTAGGGATGTTACAAATATAGCTGCTATAAACAGCTGGGATAAATACCTAGGAATGTGATAGATAGGTTGTTTGCAGTTGCTTGTTCAGTTTTATGGGAAACTGCCAAACTATTTTCCAGCTTGGCCATACCATTTTACATTCCCACCATCGATGTATGAATGATCCTGTTCCTTAGCATCTTCTCCACCATTTGATGCTGTTACTATGGGTTTTTTTAGCCATTCTGATATCACTATCACTAGGTGTGGTTATTCTTACACTTAAACTCCCATTTTGATTCTAATTTGAATTTCCCCATAACTAACTATGTTGAATATCTTTTCAGGTGCTTATTAGCCATCAGTATATCCTCTTCAGTGAAATGTCTGTTCAAGTCTCTTCACTATTTTCTAATTGAATTTTTTTAATTGTTGAGTTTTAAGAGTTTGTTATATTCCTAATGCATGTCTTTTGTCAGATATGTGATTTGCAAACATTTTCACCCACTATAGATACCCAAGTGTGTAGCTTGTCTTTTTATCCTCTTAATAAAGCAAAAGTTTTTAATTTTTATGAGGTCCAATTTATTAAATTTTCCTTTTATGTACCATGCTATTGGTGTCAATATAAGAACTATTCACCTAGTGTTAGGTCCCAAAGATTTTCTCCTATATTTCCATCTAAAATTTTTAGACTTTTATAGTTTACATTTAAGTCTGGAATCCATTTTGAGTTAATTTCTGTGTAAGGCAAGAGGTTTAAATCAATGTTCTTGGGGTTTTTTTAAATTATTATTATTATTTATTTCTCCCATTTTTTTTTTCACTCTAGTACTATTTATTAAAAGGCTATTCTTCTCCATTGAATTTCTTTTGCACTTTAATTGAAAATCAGTTGAGCATATTTGTGTGGGTGTATTTATGGATACTCTATTCTGTTCCACTGATCAATATCTGTATCCCTTTGCGAATATCACACTGTCTTGACAGTGTAGCTATACAGTAAACTTGACCATCTCTATTTCTTTCCACTTTATTTTTTAATTTTAAAAATTAGGTAAGTTATTACAGGATTTTTGCTTTTCCATGTAATTTTTAGAATAAGTTTTTCTATTTGTGCAAACATTTTTGCTGGTATTTTGATATAAATTGTATTAAATCTGTAAATTAATCTGGAGGAATATCAACATCTTCACTAATGTTGAGTTTTCCAATTGGTGAACACATTATGCCTCTGTTTTGGGTCTTCTTTGATTTTATTCAGCGGCATTTTGCAGTTTTCAGCATAAAGATTCTGCATGTTTTGTTAGATTTAGTTATAAGTATTTCACTTTCTCTGAAGCAATGTAATGTTACAGTAATTTTTACTTCAGCTTCTACATGTTCACTATTGGTATATAGAAATAAGGTTGATTTTTATTTATTGATCTTTTATTCTGTAACCTTGCTGGACTCATACATTAGTTCTAAGAATTCTTTTGCAGATTCTTCAAAGTTTTTGTATAGACAATAAAGGCATTTGCAAATGGGTACAATTTTATTTCTTCCTTTCTTTTTTTTTTTTTTTTTTTTTTTTTTTTTTTTTTTTTTTTTTTTTTTTTTTTTTTTTTTTT
>RJWJ010017878.1:0-32374 GCA_004363605.1 Indri indri
AGGATCGCTTGAGCCCAGGAGTTTGAGGATGCAGTGAGCTGTGATGACGCTACTGCACTCTAGCCTGGGCAACAGAGAGACACCCTGTCTCCAGAAAAAAAAAAACTACGGCCAGGAAACATATGTGTGATAGTATGTCACCATTTCTGTTTTAAAAGAGGATGTACATATATAGTTGTACATATGCACGACTAACCACTGAAAGAGCTTGCACTGAACTGGTAACTGCAAATGTCCCAGAGGGAAGGGAAGCTCAGGTGACCGGGTGGAAGACACGGTTTACACTGAGCTTTTTTATTCAATTTGAGTTTATTAACTTTTGGGGACAGAGTGAAGCCACTCCGTGTAAGAACTGGAGAGGTGACTGATGACAGGGTGGGGCTCTGAACATCAGCCCTGGCACGGCACTGCGCCTCCCCATCCTGTCCCCAGGGCACTGCCGGCCAGCTCTTCCCTGCCCCATTTCCAAGGCTCCAGGGTTGAGGTCACTGCCTTTCCACCAGAAGTGGGCTCTCTGCTCAGGTGGGCCACTCAGGACAGCAGCCAGTGGGGACTGTGAGACGGGGCGGGAGCTGTGAAGAGCCTGGCTTCGAAGGGGGCCTGGGGCTGTGCGAGCAGCTGAGGCCCAAGCTGGGGAAATGACTCCCCTCCCAGCCTTTCTCCCTAAAAAATTCTGTGAAGCCCTGGAGAATAAGGAAGAAAAGCAGAGGAGAAAGGAGAAAAAAAAAAATGGAGTATCATATTTCTGCCCAGACTCGTGCCAGGATGGAGGGACCTTAAGGCTCTGTGGTCCCAAGAACTGGAGCAAGGAGCAAGGGAACTGGGCAGGCAGAGAGGAGCTGGCAAACAGGCCTCTAGGATGGAGACTGCAGAGAGGAAATGCTTAATCCCTGGCTCCAGCATAGCCAGCACTGATCCACCATAAATGTTTGTTTAGTTAAGGCTAAAACACATAAAACAGCAAGGTGTTTTTCTTCCTAAGGAAAATGAGGTGATGAAAATGAGGCAAGGGGAAAATAAGAGTATAAAAGTCTGAAAGAACCAGAGGCCAGGTCCGTGTACAAAAGTCAAGCCACTTGTGGGCTACCCATATAGGTCAGAGCTCCCTGGCAGCCAAGGGAAAAAAGGAAATATTTCATTTACATGTTTCACAAGACCCATGAGATAAAGATTAAAGCATCTGTTCAAGAGATGTCTAGCTATTCCTGACACTGAATCTAGTACAAGATTTCTCCTGAGGGGTCTCCTACAGAGCCCTGCGTGTGTACCACTGTGAGCCATGTCCTCACGACCTTGTACCTAAAAAGCCCAAAGACAAGTTTCACAGGACTGTGTCCTAGAGCATCCTTCAATGTGGGCAGTATGGCAACATACAATCCAGCCAGCACAATCATCCAGTGGGGTGATCTGATGGGGTCTGGACTCAGCCTCTGTGGTCTGGGTAGCTCAGGGGAGACTACAGGGACCAGTGCTTCTCTCTGGGGTCATGCCCGCCTCAACTTGAAACAGTGAAAGGTCTACGGACCTTCTCCCCAGAACCTGCACCAACATACATGATGTTTGTGTACCATCTCTAGAGTCCCTGGGCCCTGCAGCCCATCCACAGACCCCACAGGCAGAGCCTACATACTTTGGGCACTCTAGTGTGGACACATTCTCACAGCCATGGTTTCCAAGACAAGCACCCAGAGAGTGACGGGTCCACTGACTGTTCACCATCACCAGAGTGACCTGGCTGCCTCTAAGAGCTCCCGTGTCTCCAGCGCAGACCACTCCAGTGTCCACATGTGACACCCATGGGTATTTCAAGCCTCCTTGAGAAGGTACCTACCGGCATTCAGGAAGGCAGTCTGGACACCCCAGCTACAGGGCGAGACAGGTTGGGGTTTGAACGCCACTGCTCTTGTTTTGTGGCTGTGAGACCTTAAGCAAGGCACGTAACCTCTGCAGGTCTGTTTGTCCTTATATATGAAATGGGAAGAACGACCACAGAATCTTTCAAAGATTTGTGGACGTCTCACAAAGCCAGTGGACACCCACAGCTTAACACAGTGCTGGGCACAAAGCAAGTGCTCATTGAATAAGAACCATGAGCGTGATTTTTAGGGGCTACTCTAACCCACTTTTAAATTTTTTAAAAAGTTAAAGAGGCAATGCTGGCCTGGTTTAAAAAGTTAAAACAGATGCCACAGCCTCCTCCACTGAAGCGCTAACAGCCTGTGTGGTAGGAGACCCTCACTGTTCCGGCTGCAGAAACCTCACCTGGGGTAGGGAGGGCAGCTCGCAGTCTGGCCATGGGCCCAGCCAGGCGGGGCAGGGGGGTGGGATTCCAGGCCGACCTAAGAGCAAAGTTTTCCCCTGCAGTGGGGAGAGTGACTGACCTCCTGGCCATGGCACAAGGCCCCAGTGTGCCCGGCTCCTCAGGGGAGGGATGAGTCAGAAGCCCCGGGTTCCTTGTCTCGGGCAGGTCCTACCACAGCCTGGCCTGTGGGAGGCGGGACTCTTCTGCCCGACACTGGGCGGAAAAGCCCCGGTTTCCTGCCCCCCCACCACCACCCACCCAGCAGCCACAGCCAGAGTCGGAAGAGTACTAAGGCCCCACCTCCTGGACACCGGGCTGCGGCCCATCCTCCCTGCTTCAAGGATGGGAAAACATCAACAGGCCTGGAGCACAGGCAGCTGCTGCAGGCCAGGCAGGAGGAGCGGGCCTTCTGTCCTGGATCCCAGAGTCTCCGGTCTCAGCCACCTGCATCTAAGGCCTAGCTGGTCCCATGGGGACAAGAGCTGGGGTGGGGAATGGATGGGACCCTGAGACTCACCGGAGCCTTGAGGCTACAACGTGGGATGGAGGGGGCTGCAGGAGATTACAGAGCTGGCTCCCATCAGGGGACACATGCCACAGGCGGGTACCATGGCCGCCTCTCACAGATGAGGAGTGAAGAGGCTCAGGCGAGTGGGGGAACCTGTCAGCATGTGCAGCTAGTCCGTGGTGCGGCCAGGATTCAAACTGGGCTCTGGGGACCCCTCAAGCCCCAGTCCTAACCACAAAGCTTATACCCTCAGGCTGTGCCTGAGAGCAAGAGCATCACCCAGCACGGGGACGCCAGAGAGGAGGGTCAGGGAGCACCAGGGCCTAGGTGGCCACCAGGGGCCAGGACACACTGGTTCCAATCCTGACCGCAACACCCACCCCCGACCCAGACCTTGGCTCATCCATTACTACTGACCGTCTCTGAGGACTGGGTCCCTGCAGCTCAGCGGGCGGGGATGGGGGCACTGCCTGGGGCCCTTCCTGGCTCATACCAATGAGTCCGTGCCATCTCACCAATTCCCAAGGCGTTCTCCCTCCCCGCTGAATGACAATAAGGGAGATTATCACAAATGGGGGTGGACAAGGGACCGCTGCACCTGACAGGCAGGAGCCAAATCACACTGTGCTCCCCACGCAGAGGCCCGGTCTGGGTGGGCAAGCAGGTGGAGGTTCCCGTGGTTTTATAACAAGGAGCCCAGGAATGCCCATGTCCTATGCAGCCAAGAAGACACCCAAGAATGTCTTTATTACCATCTAGCCTGAAATAGTCTGGAATGGGGCACAGGGTTTGGGCTCAAGGCCCAGATAGTGCCTCCCTGCTCCCTAAGCCCCGAGCTTATCACCAGCCCACAGCTGGTGCCAAGGATGCCCCTGTGCCAGGATGCCAGCAAGGCTCACCCCGCCGCCCCTCTGTCTCCTGGGAGAGACGCACTAGGAAGAGCCACACTCCACCCATGGGGCACACGGCCAACCAGAGAAGCGTCTCCGCCCGGCATCGACAGGAGCCTATATGGTGAGACGTGAGGGCAGCTGCTCACCCAGAGCCCACCCAGCTCCATGGCTTGAACCTTTTGCGCATCACCTCACTTGATCCTCTCCACGAGCCTGGGGGGAAGGACTACAGCTGTATCCATTCCACGGGGGAGGGACCGAGGCTCGGATAGGTTGAAGGACTTGCTCACCAGCTCAGAAGTGGTAGGATACAGAACTGAATTCAGGCTCTGGGGGTCACGTGGGAGGTATATATGCAAGCGAGGGCCTCGCCTCTCCAGAGCATTCCCTGAAGGCTTCCCTTCCCTCCCCACTCGGACCTCCTAAAATGTCTGAGCCACCCCATTAGCTCTTCTCACTTTTAGGTACACCTTAAAAGGGCAGGAGGGGCATAACAATGGGTGAAACCCAGACCTTGAGTCCTGGGCAGCCCTACCCTCTCTGAGCCCCAGGTACTCAGGTGAGGGGAGGTCACCCCCATCCCAGAGCAGGTGAGGGGCTTAAATGAGATGGTGCACATAAATCTCTTAGCAGAGTGACTGGTGCGTAGTCATCTCCCCATCCATGGTACCTTCAGAACGTCGGCACCAGGCTCGGCTGTCCATGGTCCTCATCTGCCCTGCAGAATCCTCGACATCTCAGGCCCTCCCTGCAGCTCTCCCCTATCCCTCCTCCCCCAGTTGCCCAGTTTGGGGCCCTCAGCGCACTGCAGGGACTCAGTGGGTCCTAAACAACTCACTGACACTGGCAGAGACTCTGGGGAAGGGAAGGGGCCGTGCCTTCTCCGCATCCCTGAGAAGGAGACAGCATCCCCAGCAACTCCCAGCCCACAGCCTTCCAGCTCTAATCAAGGAACAAACACAAAGAAGGAATCTCTAAACATTTAGAAAACGCGGGAACCCTGTGCCCCACGCGGCACCGTGGGGATTTATAAAGAACAAATCATGCCTGACAAACTTGATAGCTTTCTTGATAGAATTACAAGACTGGCAGATGAAGGAAACGCAGGCAGGGTAATATATCTTGATTTTTAGCAAAGCATTTGATACAGCGCCTCGAGTAATCTTACAAAATTAATTCAAACAGACTTGGCCCTAAGCACTTGTCATGGGGCCTAATAGCAGGAGGGGCAGGTCCCAAGGGTCCCGGGTGGTGGAGGCAAGCCTGGGGGAAGGGGCCAGAGGGCAGCGAGTCTGAGAGTGGGGGCGGGGCCGCCAGGACCCAGCGCTGGGTCAGATCTTATCTAACATCTTCATTAATGATCCTGAGAGAGGGAGTAAACAGTCCGTTAATGAAATTTGCAGAAGATATTAAATTGGAAGGTGTTGTGAACACCAATGAGGACAGCAAAGCGGTCCAGAGAGACCTAGGGGGGAAGAACCTTGGCAGGAACCTGAGAGCTGGCAGGGGGTGTCGGGGGGACACTGGGCAGCAGCTGGGGCTGCCTGAATTGCCGGAGAAGAGGGATGGGCATCCCCAGGACTCATGTGGACCTGGGACAGGCCACAGCTAGCTTGGGTCTGGCCACACAGGCAAACCCCAGGAATCTCGGTTTTTCCATCTGTAAAACAGAAGCAAGGGCCAGCAGATAACAGGGATGCTTTGCAGCTCTGACAGCTGTCAGTGACGGGAGGGACTTTATGGAGCTTGGAGCTGAAGCCCACCTTACAGCAGGCGGGGAGGGAGTGTGACGTGGGGAGGGGCCTGCAAGGAGAGAAAAGGGCCAGTCAGGGGGACTCCGGCTGAGCCATCACTGGCACCCGAATCTCCCCGGGCTGCGCTCCCCGATGCGGCCGAGGCTGGCACTGCTGGGGTCAGCCTCCTGTCCTGCCCTGGCAGGTGGGATGACAACAGATCAGCTGGGGCTCAGGCTAGAGCACCCTAGCCCGTCCAGACTCGCAGGGCATGCTGGGGAACACTTGAGCAATAGAGGCTCGAACTTGGGGGGAGGGGCAGGGCAGGGTCTGTTAGCTTTCTGGAGAGTTCCCTATCCCTCTCTGGCTGATCATCAGGAGGGAGATGCTCCTCTAGCCAGATGAACCAGCCTCTGTAGGCTCAGGGGAGCTGGCCTGCCCCACCCAACCCCTTCTCTCTGTCACGCAGGGCCACCATTTCTGCCTGGACCTCTTCTGTCCCTTTCTGCCCCAATTCCAAGGGGATCCAGGACCAACCCTCCCCCAGGGGGCTGAGGCAGGAAGCTGCCTGTCCATCTGGACCTGGAGTATTTGCTCCCACAAGGTTCCTAGACAGGTAGGGTCGGAACAAGAGCATGGTGGTAGGCTTGCAGCAACCTGAAACAAACGCTCTGTAGAAAGAAATGCATGGCTGGTTCCCAGCAGGGGGTGTGCCAGGGCTGCTGGGGGAGGCTCTTTGAAAAGCAGGAGACAGGCCAGCCCATAGATGTCAGGACCACCTGCTGGGACACAGGGGAGGCTCCCGGTGAACATGCTGGGGGGAGTTTCTTCCAATCCCCTGACTTAATAATAATGACACTTATGAACACTTACTATGGCCCTGTTCTGAGTGTGTTCCATATCGTAATGCATTTGACCTTCACAACACCCCTACCAGGGAGGTGTTCTTATTTTCCCCATTTTACAGAGGAGGAAACTGAGGCATTGAGAGGCAGCCATGAGCCTCGCCACCTAGCCAGAGGTCCACGCAAGCAGCAGCAGCCTGCCACCACAGGCGCAGCTGAGCACCTCCCAATGGGGGGACCTAAGTGGGTGGGGAGAGGCAGCCCCCCCGACAGGGAGGCTAGAGCCTTGCCCACCCTCATCCTCCTCACCGAAGGGAGTTGGTCCAACTCCCGCCACACTTGTGGAGCCTGATTTTACTATATGTTTCCCTTCTCCCCCACCACAGCCCTGCTACATCGAGTCCTCTGAACGAGTCTGTTTCCATGGAAACCATACAGTGACTCAGGGCTTCGGGACCTTCTCTGAACCAGATTATGAATATCAAATGCTCCCTCCCCGCACCGATGCAGAGTGGAGTTGGGAAAGTAAAGAGAGACTCACAGTGGGCAAGGGAGGAGACATGGGGGTGGCAAGGGGAAACCCAGGAGGGCATGAACCTGACCCCCTGGTGAGGGCCTGGCACCTCCCACCCCACCCAGTGGAGCACAGACGTACACCTCCTCCCTTCTCTGATGCAGCCTGACACACACCCCCATGTCAGCACCACCCTGCTCAGGAGCTAGGGCCCTGGAGGCAGGGGGGCGGAGGGAGGGTGAGGAAGGGGGATCTACACCCCTCCTACTAATAGGGGCCTGCGCATGGCAGAGAGAGAGGGAAGCTGTCTGTGAGAGGAGCTTGACTTCGGATGCCAAGGAGGAAACCTCCAGCCAAAAGCATTGCAAGTACTCAGCAAAGAGGGAAATTTGGATTTTACGGGGGATTGTGCTACTGCTTTGAGATGAGGAAGCCAGCGGGGTGTTAAGTGAAGGGGCAGGGGGTGGCTGGACATGATTTCAAAGACCCAGCAGAGTTGGGGGGATAATTAGCAGAGACTTCCTCTCACCTGCACCCCTCCCCTCCCCATCCCACCACGTGGCCTGGGGCTAAATGAAAGTCTGCAGGGCTGGGCTCCTGGGCTCCTACAGGGGTCTGAGGCCCAAGGGCAAATCCACCCCTGCTTTCCCCAGCAGCTCCCTAAAGACCCAGGAGGGAGGAGAATGGAATAGGTTGGAAGCTTGATACCTCCCTGGTGAATCCAATGTGTGAGTCATGACGGTGAAAGCACTTTGAAAAAGAAACAGGGTCATCATGATGCCTGTAAGTGTCCCTGGCTGCCGAGGACAGGAGCCTGGGAACTGCCTGCCCAGGTAAGGTGTCTGCCTGAAACAGCCTAGCCCCACCTCAAGGGGCTGCGGCACCTCTGAAGGGTGCCTGGGACCTCAGCCCCCACCAGCTGGCCTCTCACGTGCCTTTGGCTTGTCGGCCAGGGTGCCGCCTCCTGCCCCCGATTCTGCCCCCAGCTCCCACCAGCCAGCCCTCCAGAAGATGCTGGGCTGAATTTCTGTCGTTGACTGGACATCCACCTCCCCTGCCCCAGCCTCTAGCTCTCTATCAATGGCCTAAGCCCATCCTCTGGCACCTGGACCTAAGAGTGGCCCTTCCTAGGAGCCTCCTGCCTAGGGGCAGTTTTTAAGTCCACCGGGAAGAAATCAGAACAGAGCAGAAGAACCTAATCCTGAGACGGGGCAGGCCCGGGATCGGGGGAGGGGCACATGTGAAATCAGGCCGAGGTGCCACCCTAGGATGACCCTTGGGTCCTACCTTCCTCGGGTAGCTTGGCCTTTTAACTCCTAGAATCTCAGCTAGGGCTACTCTGGGCTGTTGCTGTGAAAGCAAGCGTCGGGTCCCTGGAGCCTAGGAGGGGCTGCTGCCCGGACCCTACCAAGAGAAGAGCCCTGCCCAGAGAAGAGTGGGAGGGCTGTTCTGGCTTCCCGTGGGGGGCTCTGCACCATCCGGCGGCTCCGGCCCCACAGGGGCCCAGCTCATCGCAGCGTGGTGGATGCGGGTGCTGGGCCAGGACTGCGAGCAGGAAGCAAGGGGCGGCCCCCGCCTCTGGCTGGAGCCCCGGTTTGGAAAGTTGGTGAGGGCGCGGGGACCTCAGGGTCTCAAGGCGCCTCAGCAGCCCCGAGACGGGCAGGCTGTGGGACGGTGAGCCCGCAGCAGCCCCCGGGTGCGCTCTGCAGCGGAGGGGAGCGGGGCGCCTCGGGGGCCGCCGCACGTCTCAAGTTTGCTGCCCTCCTCGATGGGGGCAGGGAGGGCTGGGGAGATCGCGGCGCTCACCGGCCATCAGCCCAGGCAGCCCCTTCCTGCGCCCAACACGCTGCTGTCCCTCGCCGCCACCACCCCTCCACGCACCGCCCGTAGCGACTGTCCCCGGGCGGAGGGGCGTCTCCCACCGCGCCCGCGCCCCTCCCGGCTGCTGCGGCGGAGTGTCCGTTCCCGCCCGCCCCGGGGCCCGCCGGGCCCCGCCAATACCTGGTTGGGGGCGCGCCGGGAGCCGCTGCAGCGCCCAGCGCCGGCTCCATCCTCCGGTCTGGAGTCAGGCTCGCCGGGGGCCCGCGGGTGGCGGCGGCGGCAGCGGCGGCGGCATCCTCCGCCTCCCGCGCCCTCCTCCTCGGCCTCCCTCCTCCCTCCTCTTCCTCCGCCTCCGCGCGCCCCTCACGGGCCCCTCTTCATGGCCCGGGGGCGCGAGCCCGGGGCGGCCCGAGCAGCAGAGTGCGTTCTCCTGGGCAGGGCGCGGGACCCGGGGCCGGGGCGCCGGGACCCGAGGGACGCCGGGCCAGGGGCCAGGGGCCGGGACCCAGAGCGCCGCAGCCCCGGGCGCCGGAGGAGAGCAGCAGCCGCAGGCGCCGGAGCCTCACGGAGCGCCCGCCCGCGTCCCCGAGTCGGCGGCGGCGGCGGCAGCGGTTTCAGCGCCGAGCGAGCGGCGGGCGCTGCGCCCCGGCTCCACCCCCGAGCCGCCCGCCCCTTCTCTTCCCCACCCCTCCGGCGCGCGCCCTCCGCCCCCCGCGCCGCCCCGGACGCCCGCGCTCCGGACGCCCCCTCCGCAGGCCGCTCCCGAGCCAGCCCCCACCCCCCGCCCCCGGCAGGCCACGCCCACCCCGGCTCCGGGAGGCCAGCGGGCAAGGGCAGGGGCTGCCACTGGCACCCCTTCCCGTTTCTTCCCGTAGCCTCCCTCCCCCTACCCCCGAGGACGCAGCTCGCCGGGCCGCCCGCCGAAGCCTTTCGCCTGAGCGCCCGCTCCCCGAAGTCCGGCTGGGGCCCCGGCCTGGCCCCTGGCCCAGCTGTCCTCTGCGGCTTCTCCAGCCAGCGCGACAGAGGGACTCCAGAACCCAGAACCGGAGCCAACCACCTTTCGGTGCCAATACCCCAACATGCACCCCTAGCCCACCCTCCTCCGCCGCCCCTTACCTCTCGAGTGTGGAAGTGAGTCATTTGCCCCTGCGCCAGTTGTCCCTGCCGAGCAGGGTCCGGGGTAAGGGGGAACGGGCTTAGTGGGGCACAAGAGTGGATTTGCTGGCCGACTATCTTCCAGACCACCCTCCACCCCGCCCACCCTCTTCCCACCAGACTGCCTCTGGGCTCCTGGGTGGAACTCCAGAGCCACCGCTGCCCTTCTGTGTGAAGGACCAGCCCCAGAGCTGGCAAACCGAGCACCTTGGTCCTTCATTCTCCGCACAAATATTGACTGAGCATCTCCCGCAGGCCAGGCCTGCATGGCCACCAGCGATAGGTTGGTGACAAGGCAAACGGACCCCTGACCTCTCAGAGTGGAGTGGAGAGGAAGCAGGGTAAACAGGCAAAACCCTGGAATCAGTGGCCCTGGGCTGGAGAGGACAGCAGGGAATCCCAGCCTTGCCAGCATGTCTGACCATGACCAAGGTTGGCCACCCCGATGGGCCTGTTTTCTTATCCGGAGAAAGGTAGGTGGTTTAGCTGGCTGAACTTCTGATGCTCCTCTGTTCTGACCAAATGATTACCTTCCGAACTATAGCCTCTCTGTCACTCCTGGGCAGCGGGCGGAGAGCAGCGGATGGCTTGAAAACTCCAGGCATTCTGGGAGCCTCCTCTCCTAGGCATGGGATGGCAGCGGCTGCCTCCGCCCCACACTGCAGTAGAGGGGTTAGCCCAGCAACTTCCCGGGTCAGAGGAGCCTGCCGTGTGACTTTGTGTGAGTGACGCAGCCTCTCTGCGGCTCAGTTTCCTCACCTAGAAGATGGAGATACAGGTCCTCACCTTGTCCTGGGGCTGCTGCGATCACCAGATGGTCAAATGTATGTAAAGTGCTCAGCACAGTGTCTGACACAGGTCGAGTGCTTAGTAATTGTGCAATGTTGTTATTGTTATCGACTGGTTGGTAGCCAGGAACAAACAGTCACACACTCACCAAGAGAAGAATGATAGCTATGCTTCTCTGGAGGACTCAGGACTTGGATCATCAAGACAGTCTCTCTCTCCGCCCAGGACCAGGTGGTACAAAGGCCTCTGCCCCCAAGGGTCCCACTAGACCAAATGGTCATTTATCTTGATCACAATTGGAAATTCATAATTATTAACCTCAGTACCCCTACCCCATCCCATCAAGCTGGGGTGGCTAACATCACCTTCCAGTGCATTCTGCAGCCATGGCAACCTGTCCTCTGGACTGCCTGCCTTCCGCCCCACAGCGGTCAGGATGTCAGGGCCAGCCCTCAGTCCTGACTTCGAGGTGACCAGATCTGCTTCCCCACCTGCCACCTCCCCCACCCCAGGAGTGGCAGTGTCCTGAGATGCCTAACAAGAGTGCTGACCTTCCAGAAGCAGGGACTTCGTGTCTCAAAATCTCCATTGTCCCTCCATAGAAAACCCTGAGCTCTAATAGCCCCGGGCTGAGCCATCGGAACCTTCTCTTTCACCCAGAACTAATCCCTCCGCAAGTTTTCAGCCTGACAAGAATAGTCAGGGTTTAGAGAGAGCTTTCTCTTTCTCGCATTCTCAGATCCGGCGCCTCATTTTTCAAATTCTGGTGTATTTCGGGTGGAGAGGAGGGAAAAGTACATCTGGCTGACATGAAAAGATTGGTGTGGTTGTAATGTAAAGACAGAGTAGAATTTGGAATTTTTTTGAAGAAGATTTAAACTAAAAATAGACAAAAGACCCGGTCTCAGAAATACCAGGATTCTGTTTTCAGTTTCCTGGCATCTCCCACATGACAAGCACGGGTGTTTCTTGAGCACCTAAGGTGTGCACTGCACTGTGGCAGGTGCCGTAGGGGAAAGAGAGGGGGAGAAAACAGAAGCAAAGGCCTTGTAATCAAGGAGCTTGGATCCCACATGATGAAGCGGCAAAGGAAAGTTGCTGCAAATATAATTGAAAAAAATGTAGCCTTGGAAGTCAGAGGAAGATGTAGCCTTGGAGGATCATTCAGGGAGGGCTTCCTGGAGGAGGAGGGAGTCAAACTGAGGTTTTAGGGGTGAGTAGGGTTTAAATAGGCAAAAGAGCAGGAGAACCTGTGAGAGAAAACAGCAGCTGTCTGGGCTTGTTTGTGGGATAGTAGGGAAAGTAATATTAATGGCTAATGTTTGAGGTCTCGCCATGTGCCAGGCACTGTGCTGTTTGCTTTGCGTGGCTTATTACATTTAACCCTCAGAACAACCCTATGAAGTAGCTATTGTCATTCCCATTTTATGGATGGGGAAACTAAGAGTCAAAGGGGTTAAGCAACTTACCCAGCTTTGCAGAGCCAGTGAGCAATGGTGTCCCAACCATTCCGGTCTGCACGAAGGCCACGCTCTGGTAGGGTCACCTGCATGGGAGGAGCTGGCGGTCAGGCAGGCCAGGCAGGCAACGGCAGGTGGGGGGCCTTCGGAAACCCCCAGATGAGGGGTTTCCTGAAATAGAGCCCTTGGGCCCTCCTGGGGAACTCTAAAATTAGATATTCCCTTTTCCCCTCAGCAGGCAGGTCCCTGGGGTATTTGGAAATGTGTTAAAGGATTTGGGGGTTCGAGATGCTAGCTTTTTAATATCTTCCGACTGTCCATGCAGTGGCGGTCTGTGCCACCCACCTTGTTATTTCTGTCTGTTCTGGGAGATTGATGGCCCAGGCTTTGATTTAAGATCTGCCACCGCGATCCTCAATTTCCCATGTCTCAGGGGACGCTGACAAGGCAGCAAGTGTGCGGAGGACAGCTCTTAGCTGTTCCTGGACTTCAGGCCCAAGAGCCCACAGCACCTGCAGAGAAACCAGAGAGGCCTGGACAAGGGCAGCCAGGCCCAGTGGCCCTTTCTCCGCAGGTGAAGCGAAAGCCCATTCAATGACGGAGCCGGAGGAGCCCGAGGACGTGAGTTGAACCAACTCCCTCATGTCATAGAGGAGCAAACTGAGGCAGGCCCAGAGAGGTTACGTGACTTACCCAAGGGCATACAGGAAGTGAGCTGAGCCTCCAGCTGGATCTCCAGCTCTTTAAGGAAAAGTTCTCTTTGTTGTCGCAATAAAACAAATATTTGAGGGCCTTCCCTCTGGCTAGATGCTGTGCTGGGCCCTCAGATATATACGATCCCATTTCTTCCTCATAAGATCCCTGTGGGTCGCTGGTGCAGAGGTTGCCAGGCCCGCCAGCGCACAGATTCAGAAGACCACGTCATCGCAGGAACTCTTTTCCTGCCCCATCAGCTCCTCCAGCCAAAGCCCCTTGAAAAGCTACCTCATTACTCTACCTACAAGGGTTTCTGAGAATGAATCCCTTCAAGGGACACTGCATTGCCCCCAGACCAGCCTGCCATCTGCAGCCACCACTGGCATGCTCTCTGCTCCTGCTCTAAAAACTGCCAAAGGCCAAGAGGGCACTTGAAGGAGCGCCCCGCACCCTGCTGTGCCTCCCTAGTTGTGGCCCTGGTGGGGAAGGTAATGTCCAGAGCGAGGGCAATCCCTGATTCTCCCATAGCCCCTGGCTGGGGCTGCCAGAGGGAAGGGAGCAGCATCTTCCCCAACACGGGGGCCCTCGGGCTGCGGGGCCTCAAAGCTCGACTGCAGGGCCACGTCTCACAAGGCCTCTCTGCAAACAGCTTGCACTGCTGGTGCCTGCAGCCTCTAAACCCTGGCCTCAAATCCAGGTCAGGGAGCCAGAGATGGGGGCGCCATTTCCTCACTACTCTCTCTGTCCTGGGAGCGACTCCCAACAGAAAGACCCCCTCCTCCTCCCATGACAGAACAAAATCCCCCAGATAAATTAGAGGATGCCTACAAATCCCGGAGGATGGGAGGACACAGAGAAACTAAGAGATTTGCTTCTGGTAAGTAGCCAAGGCAGGATTTGAACCCCAATCTTGTGACCCCGCCCCTGCATGACACACCTGCTGCCAGACTGCCTTCCTGGGCCTGGTGGTGGGGAGGCAGGAGTGACCTGTGTTGGGGAGATTTGGGCCTGTCTTCCAGGAGCTCTGTCTTCCTTCCTGTGGCCTCGCAAGGTCCAGCCCAGATCTTGCCAAGGTGAGTCTCTTCCAAGTCCCCAAAGTTCTTGCGAAGGAGACTTCAGAGGGGACCGGATGCCCACTTCCTTCTAAGGAAGGCGCCTGCTCCGGCTGCCCTCTGAGGCAGGGGCCAGCGCTGAAGCTGACCCTCCCCAGCCCACTCTGCCAGCCATTGCCACACTCACCCCTGTGGCCCAAGGCCATGGAGACCCAGGCTGAGGAACATCAGTGAGCGCTCTCAGGACCCAGGACTCCCCCGGAACCCCCCAGAGCCCTCCTGCTGTGGAAGCAGAGTGGTGGCTTCCACCACAGGCCATGTTCGTCTTAAGGCGGCTTCTGCCTCCCGCTCCCCGCCCCCACACGCCTGGCACCAGGGCACATCCTGAGATACTCAGCCACAGAGCCAGGAGGAGACAGACAGACTGACCAAAGACAAACAAGGCCTAAGACGGGCCCCAGACCCTGTGTCTGATCTAAAAATATGACACAGTGAATATCGCACAGTCCCTAGGGCTGGGGAGGTGATGGGAGTTGGGGGCGGACAGCAGAACAGGATCGTGGGCTGCAATTAAAATTCCCATCCTGGGTAATTCGCAGGCCGCCGTAGCGCCGTTTCCATGGCATGAGAGGCTGGCCCAGAGAACGCAGATCCCGGCAGGTGGGGCTCCGCTTTGCGCCTGCCCGCAGAAGCCTCCGCCCTGGACTCGTCAGCTCAGAGCAGGATGTAGGGTCCAGCTCGGAACCCCGTGGGCAGGTGCCCAGACTGGTGGGGACAGGGAAGGACAGGCAGTGTCCGGGCCCAGAGAGCAACTCGGTGACATTGTCCTGGGACAGCAGGAGGCGACCAGAGCCCTGGGCCAGTCTCTAGGGCCGTGGGCTACCTGAAGCAGCCAGGATTCCAGTCTGGTCTCGACTAAGATGGGAAGAAATGTCAGGCCCTCGGGAAGCATAATCCTTGTCTGATAAACACCCTCCCCACAGTGCCCTCTGTCCCCTCGCCAGCCTCCAGGCCAGGCTCCCCTGCCCTGCCGCCCGCCCGCACGCCTCTCACCACCTCATCCCGTCGTTACGTCTTGCTTGCAGGCTCACCGCCTGCCGGCCCCCGAGGCAGCCCTTTCTGCAGCCTTGGCTCGTGCCCAGAAGGCTGGAGACCCTTCTGGCACATTCCCTGCTGGCAGGTGGTGACAAGCAGGGCAGGAGTGGGAGCTGTATCTTTACAGAGAGCATCGGAGGAGGTGAGAACAGGAAAGACATGCCAGCACTGTCCCTGAGGTGTCCCCTCCAAGGAACCCTGCAGCAGCCCAGTGGGCATGCAGATGACCTGGAATGCCAGTACACAGAATCCCACGTCTGGGGAGTCTGGCCCGGAGAGGCAACCACAAGTCCTGCCTCCTGGGGCAGTTCCCAGAGTCTGAGTTCCCTGGGAGGGGAGGCCTGCTTCCAGGTGGTTCCCTACGGGCTCATTCCATGGGGCCCTCCGGCTGCCCACGCACTCCCCCAGGAGGGGAGAGAAGGGGTCAGTAGGCATTCAGTGTCCCCTTCCCTTCTCTCGCCTGGCCCACGTTCCAGGTCTGCCCCCAGCCTCTCAGCCCCGAGGTGCCGGCTCCGAGTGCCCCGTCTGCAAGCACCCCTGTCCCTGGCAGGGAGCAGCGTGGAGAATGGGAGGGGTCCCCGAGCCTCCCCTCCGCCCAGTCCCAGGCTGAACTGGGCTCTTTCCCTCCCCGCTCTGGGGAAGGAGGGAGAGCGGGTGTCTCCGCCAGGTGTGGTCAGCTCTTGGTCAGGGGCCCGTGGGCACCTCCCATTGGACAGCCCAGCCCTGGTCAGTGCCACACGGGCAGCTCTGGGAACCCAGCCCAGGAACAATGGGGCCATTGACTCAGCCTGGGCCTCATACAATGACCCTCTTGGTCTATCTCCATGGCTAGACGGTGTGTGAGTGGGAGTGTATGTGTGTGTATTTGTGTGTGTGTGTGTGTGTGTGTGTGTGTGTGTGTGTCTGAGAGAGAGAGAGAAAACTGAAGGTAACTGGAGAGCCCAGCGGAGGCAGGAGAAGCACCAGCAAGGGATGTATTTGCAACGATGTTGACATCTGTCCTTCATTAAGTGACTACTGCGTGCCAAGCAGTGTGCTGGGTGCTCGCATGGTCCTCACGACAGCCCTGTGAGTCCGTTCCGACACACCTCCCATTTTAAAGGTAAGAAACTGAGGTAGAGTTATAGAAGTCAGAATAATGGTGACTCCCTGACAGGGGACTGACTAGGAAGGGGCACAAGGGAACTTTCTGGGGCAATGGAAAAGTTCCCTACTTTTATTTGGATGGTGGTCGCATGGGTGTAGACATATGCAAATGTTCATTGCGCTGTCCACTGAAGAGTTGTGCATTTTGCTGTCTATAAATTATATTTCAGTAAAAATAAAAATGATCGGCCGGGCGCGGTGGCTCCCACCTGTAATCCTAGCACTCTGGGAGGCCGAGGCGGGCGGATTGTTTGAGCTCAAGAGTTCGAAACCAGCCTGAGCAAGAGCGAGATCCCGTCTCTACCAAAAATAGAAAGAAATTAATCCGACAACTAAAAATATATAGAAAAAATTAGCCGGGCATGGTGGTGCATGCCTGTAGTCCCAGCTACTTGAGAGGCTGAGGCAGAAGGATCGCTTGAGCCCAGGAGTTGGAGGTTGCTGTGAGCTAGGATGACACCACGGCACTCTAGCCCGGGCAACACAATGAGACTCTGTCTCAAAAAAAATAAAAAATAAAAATAAAAACTATCAAGAGAATGGAATATTACCCAGCCCCAACAAAAGAATGAGGAAGGTCTTTGTATACTGGGAGGGATCTCTAAGATACACTGTTTAGTGAAAAAGAGCAACATGCAAAACATTATTTTGCAGATAGCATGCAAGTACATATTTTAAAATACCAGCTATACGTATCTGCTTGTGCGTGTAGATAATCTCCAGAGGGACACACAGAAACCACACCACCTCCGGGGGAGCAGCCACGTGGCTGGGACAGAGCGGGGAGGAAGTCTCTCCAGGATATACCCTTTTCTTAAGCCCTGGAGTGTATTACTTATTCAGAAATTAGGTGACATTAGAGCAAACAATGAAAGAGTGCTTGAGCTGCCGATTCCCGAGCTATTGTGTCACTTGCTTCCTTGCACTTAATTCCAAAGCAAACAGGCTCGCCACCCCTCCCACCCGTCCCCAGCCTGTCTCCCTTCCTCAAACTCAGGCAGACTGCACCTGGCTGAGGCTGCCCAGCTGGGGAGAGTTCGTGGTCAGTCTCCACTACATACCCTCTAGAACCCACTGTAGCCTGAGAGCCATGGAGCTGTGCCCAGGCTGGAGCCAAGCACCCTGAATGGGGTGGGTGCTGCAGGGTTGCTGACTATTCGCCGGGGCCTTCCAGCCGAGGGTGACTCCCCTATCCCTACCCAGCCCAGCGGTCCCTACCTTACTGGCACTGCCTCCGAGGCTCCCTCCATGCTACCCACGGTCAAACCCAGCCCAGGCCTGGCCCTAAGAAGAACTCAGGCACAGGGAGGCATACAGAAAGCCACCTGCCTACTCCGGCAGAAGAGGTCATGAGAGGCAGCCCTCCTCAGAGGATATGCAGTCCCCAACCTTTTCGGCACCAGGGACCGGTTTCACGGAAGACAATTTTTCCACCCACCTGGGGTGGGGGGCTGGGGTTTCATGGGGGACTGGGGGTTTGGAGCTCAGGCGGTGATGTACCTGATGCATCAGGAGCACAGGCTGCTTCCTAGCAGGCCACAGACCGATACTGGGCTGTGCCCCAGGGGGTGGGGATCATGGCTAAGCTGATCATGGCTTAGTATGTCCAGGGTTCAAATCCCAGCTCAGCCATTTTCCTGGTCACTGGACCTCAGGCAAGTAGCTTCATCTCTTTGTGCCTCAGTTTTCCCATCTCAAAATGAAAACAATGCACCTACCTGTTGGGATTGTCCTGAGGGGAAGTGAGTTGCTGATGATCCTAAGCCCTGAGCCCGGAGCGGAGTAGGCGTGTCTTGAAGAGAAACACTCACCACCGCTGACAACATTGATCTCAGCAGAGCTTTATTACCCTTTACAAAGTGCTGCACGGGGCGCAGCCTCCCAAAAGGCCGTGATGGAGAGGAAGGACCTGCCCCAGCTGGGGCGCCAGGCCTCTCCCAGGTTCCTCCCCGCAGGACGGTTGTCAAGAAAGGAGGGTGTTGACAAGTCAGGAGGGCCGGGGATGTTGAAGGGCTTGGTAATCTGGTTTCCAGGTCTCAGGGCTGAGGCAGTAAGGCTCATGGACCAGGGGACTAGCTCCAAGGATCCAACAGTTACCACGAGGAAGAAAACCAAGAAGGATGGTAGGGATTGGGAGGGACACGTCACATCACCCTCGCCTACCTGGCTTCTCTTAGCGCGCCAGATCCCCAGGGCTTCACTTCCTGGCAGGCGGGGCCTGCAAAGGGTGTTAGAGCCCCGGGGCTGGGCAGACCTGAGCCAGTCTGGCCTGAAAGCAGGTTGCTTTAGGCAAGTCATTGAACCTCTGAGCCCAGTTTCCACATCTGTGGAGACCACGCGGATGCCCAAGCCTGGGCTCTGTGCAGAATGTTAGCCCCTCGGGCAGTGGTGGCAGCGCCCTGTCTCCCGTCTCCTGGAGGCAGAGTCCACTGCCCCCTGAGCCCTCGCTCAGAGACAGCGAGGATCACCTCTGCGTATGGCAAGTTCAGAGAGCTGACTATGCCCTGAAGGAGGGCACCTGCCAGTGTGGTGGGTGTGGGCAAGGGCAGGGCAAGGGCAGGCCAGAGACAGGTCAGAAAGTGAGGGACCAGGCCGAGTGGCCACAAATGCTGGAACTAAGGGGGAACCGAATACCCTGGGACAGAGAGGAAGGGATTGGTTCTGCCCAGAAGGGGTATTCCACGCAGAGCCCAAGTCCCCTGGAACACATCTGCTCTGAGCGTCACGGCAACTGCTCCTGTCACCCTTGGGGCAGCCAGAGAGGTGGCAGGAAGGTGGGATAAGTAGTAACACCTTTGTTTTACAGGTGAGCACACCACGGCTCTGAGAGGCAGCCAGCTCAGAGCCGGGATGGGTGCCCATGGCCCTAGTGCGGTGGCAGGCTGCCCTTCAGCATTCCTGTGGCCACTCAGCACTCTCCACCCCACAGGTCACCTCCCCCAGGTCACTAGCCACACCTGGCCAGGCCCAGCCTCCTTTTGTGTAGGTGAGAAACTTCCCACCACCCAGGGTCCTTCCTTGGCAGTTGTGAACTGTAGGCAGTCCCTTCCCGGGGGTGATATAGTCTCCCCGGGGAGACTATAGATCCTAAAACAGCCCCGTCTCTCACCCATACCCACCCACCCAACTCAAACCCAAACCAGAAATGCTGTCTCCAAAGGCCTCTGTGCAGTTCGTCCCTGCATCAAGCACACTGAGCGCCTCGCCCCTGCTAGGCTCTCCCAGGCCTCAGCATCCCACAGAGGCTGTGAGGAGAATGGGAGTCCGGCAGACAGAGGACACCCAGAGTTTCTGCACCAGCCCATCTCCTGAGCATTCCAGAAAAGTATCCCCCGGGAACAAGCTATCCCTGCCCATCTCCAAAGTGGTTCAACTACTACTGCTCGCCTATTTTCCAAGCAGGCCCCAAACGCCTCTGCCCTAGAAGGGTCTCTTCACATTTGTGATTAACTCTTCACCCTCTGAAAGAAAGACATCTTTTTAAAGGGCAAAACCTTCCAACCGCAGCCTGCAGGGGCCTGGGCCAAGCTGTGGAAACAGCAAAGAGACACATTCCAGGGTGGCCAGGTGCCCCACTGGCTCCCTGCCCTGCTCCTCAGGCCGCAGCGGGAAGGACAGTCAGAGAGCAGGAGCTGCTGGCCAGGACGTGGGGGTGGAGAGGGGAGTGGCGAGCCCAGGCAGAGGGGTAACGTCAGGAGCCTGTGGCCCAAAGGAAGGACATTGAAATCGGGTCCCTGAGAGAGGGCTTTGCGGTGCAGACACCTGCTTCCGCCCACCGAGCAGGTGAGCTCGTAGATCCATGACCTGGTAACAGAGAAAATGCCGCCCTCCACGCCGCCCTCCACTGCCCACCTCCAGGGGGCAGGCGTGGCTGCGCTCCCTCCACCCCAGGGATGTGTTGGGGGAGGAGGGGTTTCAGTTAGACCACGAGACAACCCTGGAACAAGGCACCAAGGCCTGCTGAAGAAGCAACCTGTACTCGAGACCCCGCAGCCTGGCCAGCTCCCTTCCACAGGCCCAGTTTTCCGAGTCCGTCCTGGCTGGAGGCAGAGGGGGGTCCCAGCTAACCTTCAGATTGTCCCTCGCCTGGGGGAGGAAGACCCCTAACAAGGAGGCAGTGAGGCATCTGGCTCTTCCCACCCGCCCTCCGGGCCTCCGTTTTAAATGGGCCAGTTGAGAGGAGGAAGGGAAATAAATGTGTTAGATAAAGCACTGAACAAAGTAACGAGCACACAGTAGATAATAAACGCCAGCTATTATTGTTATGGCTTCAAGACTGCCTGAAAAGGGTCCCTCCACCAGCTCCTCTCCCTTGCCCCCTAATTATCAACTGCCCTCACCAATGGTGTATCTGCTCAACCTTGCCAAAAAACGAAAACCCAAAAGTCTGGGCTCCTGGAACAGGGTGCGACAGGCCTTGCTTGGGGATGTGCAAAGCTCCATCTTTGAAACCAGAGGGGGACAGCGGAGGACAAGAGGCAGAGAGGGGACCTGGGCCCCCAGGGAGAGCTGCGGACAGCAGACGAGGACTGGAGTCAGCCTCATCGAGGCTGAGCAGGGAGCGGGGCCCAGACAGGTGGGTGCACGAGAGAGCTGGAAAGAAATTAGAGCACCAATCAAAGCAGGGGGCTGGGGGGTCACCAAGGCACTCTACAGCCCCACAAGTAGAGGCCCTTGTTTCAAATCTGTCTTACAGAGAGGGGAAAAAAGAAAATAAATGAACCTTGACAAGCGGGAACATGTTCAGGGCACACAGGGAATTGTCAGCACCCTCTGCATGGGGCCAGAGACTGGACCAGCTCCAGCCTGGAGAGAACTTCCCGGAGCCTCTCAGCCATTGCCAGCTCTCACCGCTCCCTCGATGGCCTTCAGCCCCTTCACTCCAGGCCCCCTTCCTGAAGGGGAAGAGTCCAGGGGTCAGAACCCAGGCCACACTCCTCCAAGAAGGGCAAGGCTGCTTCCTCTCTGGTCCACTCCCATTCCCACACCCTGGGATAGCACAGTGACCTTGGGGGCTGTTGATGGGCCCATAATTCCCCAGAAAGTCAAATCCACATGTGTTAGGTAGCCCAGGGGTCTGAACAGACCGTTTGCGAGCCCCCACCCTCCACCTGCCTTTTGTATTAATAAAACTGGCTAAATGCCTCTGGCTTTCTTTCAGAGGTGGCCCTGGCACCTGTTCTGACCCTGAGCTAACCCTCACACTGCCACAGGACTGCCTCTTGGTCTGGCTGTGAGCAGCTGGCACACCCCTCTTCCCATGTGCCCTGGGCCACCCTGCCCCAGGTCACCACAGGCCACACAATCTGGCCTGTGGCCTGGCCACTTTCCAGAGAAGCCAGCTCCCAGCCCCTGTCCCCACCTCACCCTCATCTGTTGGGCATCAGCTGCTCAGCCTTGATGTCTCATTCCAGTCCCCTCCTGTCATGCTTTTCCCAAGGCCCGCTCCTGTGAAAGTGGAATCCACCATGCTTTTTGCACCCCCAGCCACTACCATTTCATGCCTTTATGTGTCTATGCACCTGCCTAGCCCACTAGAATGGGAGCTCCTTGAGGTCAGGATCTAGCTCATTCATCTCTGCTAGCCCAGGACCTAGTAGTTCAGGAACCGGCTCATAGCAGGTGGTCACTAAGCAGCCACCAAATGAATGGCGGAAGTGACTGCGTAAGGCAAGGTCGATATAACCCAGCAAGTAAATTCTTCCAACTGACCCCCAAAGCAGGGCACCAGGACTGTGGGCTCCGGCCTGAACCAGTCAACCCTCCCAGTCATGTGGGAGAGCAGAAGTCAGCCTCCAGCCTTTGCGTGGAGAACCGCAGCCCGAGCCTTAAAGAAGAGATATGCTCCCTGTCCCAGGGACAAAGCCCTGACCACAGGGCTGCAGACGAGCCTGTCTGGCTACTCACTGTGCCTTCCAGGGAGAAAGAACAGATGCAGATCCCAGTGCCAGTGTGTATGTCACTGCCCCGCCGAGGCTCCAGCTAAACTGGTCATGGTTCTCTACACAGCTCTAGCTCAGTCGCACGGCCTCACCCTCACCCTGAGCGCTGGGCTGGGCCCCAGCTTGCCCGCAGAGGAGGCTAGCCGCCCCGCCTCACCTCGGGCCTTGTCCTTGGACAGACACAGAATCCCGCAGGAAGCGGCAGGGAGGGAGCGAGGACAAGGATCCTATGAGAGGGTCCAGAGGGTGACACTTGGCGATGCAGTTGGAGCGAAGGCCTGAGTAAAAACCCAGCTGTGCCCTGCAGGTCCCAGATGGCTTCCCTGAAAACAGCCTCGGTTGTGGCTCTGAGAGTCCCAGGGGTGACAAATCGAGAAGGACCCTGTGTCCAGGCAGATAGCAGACACTTGTTTTTTCAGATGCATCATTCATTCATTCAACACACAGGCATGCTCAGCTAGGGGTCACAGTCCTACCCCCGTGGACGTCATTGTCCAAGGGGGCAGGTGAGCACACAAATCACTGACTCTGCGGCGGGCGGTGATCATCCCAGGCTCTGGGAGGGCAGGGGCTGGACGGGAATCTTGTTATACTTTTAGGCAAAGGATGCACAGAAGCTTGAGGCCCACTCAGCTGGTCAGAGGCTGATGACCTGGCTGAGACCCGGGCTTACCAGTAATTGATGCCAAGTGGGAGGAAGATTTTGTAAGAGTGATGGAAAGTTCTCTTTTACCAAACACCTATCACGGGCTACCTGCCATCATTTCATCTGCACTGAAGCCCGGGAAGGTGGGCTCCTCCATTCTCAGGCGGGGAATTGAGAAGCTGCGTGTATTTTATCAAAGCTTATAAAATATTTTCGCATCCATTGCCACATTTCACCTCTACTAAATCTGTGAGGAAGGCACCAGTCTCCCTTATTTGGAGGATTAATAAACTGAGGCTCAGAGAGACAAAACATGGCTCCTCCAAGGCCAACTGTCTGATCCCACATCCAGAGCCCTTCGCTGCCCTCTCACACATTGTGAAGATTGACGGGGTTGGGGACCTGGAAGACAGACCACGCTTGGGCTTGGGAGGAAACAGCTGACAGACCATCATGAGTCATCAGGGGAAAGGGGACTCCTGCTCTTGCATCCAAAAAGCCAACTGCAGGCAGCCAGGGAAGGGCTCAGGCAGACTCTGCCTTAGAGGGAGGGGCCTTCGGTGCCCCAGGTGACTTAAGTGCTGATGAGTCGACAAGGGGCTACAGCAGACAAGGGGCTACATCTGGCCTTGATGCGGCACAGAAAGAGTAGCGTGGAGACAGATATAGGGCCCTCCTGTCCTCCTCTCTGAGGGCAGCTGCCGTCGCCAGGACTGGGAGCACTTCTGAAGGTGGCAGTGTGAGAGGACACAGGCCAGATGAACATTGCCCCTCATCCAGCAGGTGCTGGGAGGCCCTGCTCTGGGGAAGGCATTGTAGACGCCACCCCCAAGGAGAACCTCAAAGAATGGGACACGATAGACAGGCCACCACGGGCGGAGGGAGCTGACAGTGTACTCAAAAGAAAGAAGGTGACAGAAAGGCCTGGCTTCTCAAAAGACCTCGGCCCAGGCTCCGGGCAAGAGGCAAAAGGCAGAAACCCAAGCTGTGGTGGGAATGAAGACAGGGAGGGAGACAAGGACAACCCTAAGAGGGAATGACGGAGAAAGGCCAGGCGGGCAGGGCAGGGTCAGGGAGGCCATGGGGACGGGGGACAGCGGGTGAGACCAGGGTCCCAGACAGGTGCCCAGGGCCAGCAGTCCTGACCGCCAGCAGGTCTCGCCTCCATTCATGTCCAGACTCCACTTCCTCTACGCTCTAGGATCACCTGGTCTGACCCCCACTGGCCTCCTGTCCCCACTGAGTCTGCTGAGCTTTTCCGGTCACTCTGCCCGGCCCCACCATGAACCCTCCCTGCCCTTGTCCCTTCTACTTAAGGAGCCAGAGAAAACAGCTCCTGCCTCTCCTGCTGGAGGGGAACAGGGAGACTAGGATGCCACAGGGAGCAAGGCAGAGAAGCCCATTGGGGGGAGGGGACTGGGGTGACAGTGGGCCTCCCTTCGGCCTGAGAGGGGAAAAGCCCAGATTAACATAGAAAACAAACTCGACCAGGGTTTCCCCTCGTGTGTTCCGCAGAGCAGGTATCAGCCAGGAATTGAGGGTTCTATGGTCTGATAAGTTTGGGTAAAGCAGAATTAAAAAGGTTTTCACAGCAGGGCTTCCCAGAGCCTTTAATGTGATAATGTGCATGGTGAATCCTCAAGAGGGAGGCGGTGTGCAGAACTTCCCCACCTTATCTGACAAAGGAATCCCTTCGTCACAGCGGATTTCTCAGGACCAATGTTCCATGGAACATGCTTTGGAAAACAGCACTAGACCAAAGCAATCCAGTTTCCACACAGACTATTTAATCTAACATGGGATTCAGTGCCCCAGTGGAACAGACAGACCCTACCCACCAAGACAGACAAAGGGCAGAAGGTCTAGCTCCTTCACTATCTCTTGGGAGTCGGTTCACCTCTCGGGCCCTCTGTGTCTTCATCTGAACGGTAGAGCCCACGTTGCCCAGCTGCCGTCTCCCAGGGCTCTCATGGGAATCAAAGGGATTTTAAACCACAGCTCTGCAAACGTAAGGGCCCAAAAAGCAACCTCCCTGGGAAAGGGAGGACACACTTTACAATATGATGCGATGTGTAAAACCTCTCTTTACAAATAATGTCTTTAAGAACTTCTCTGTTGTATAAAGCAAGATACACCCATGCAAGATAAAGAGGAAGCACTGGAAGACAAACAGAAGAGAAAGCACTACAATCTGTGGGCAGAGAGGCAGGAAGAAGGGGCCAGCAGACCCTGGAGCCCTGGACTGGGGCCCGACTGCCCTCTACCTGCTGCGTACAGCCAGCCAGGTCCCTCCTCCTCCTCTGTACATGAAGCGGTTGTGGGAGATGGTCTCCACGGCCCTCCCAGCCCTAAGAAGGCCCCAACACTGCTTTGGAGAGCCCATGCCCCCAGAGGATCTGTCCAGGTGAATTCCTGAAAGGTGCCAAAGGGGAAGGACAAAACTCAAGCATGGGACTAGCCAGGAAGCCAAATCTGTCCCTCAGTATGATAAAGAGGCTATGACATTTGGCTATGACATTGGAGGTGAGCCCCAGATCAGAAACCAGGTAAAGGCAGAAAGATCAGGAAAGCTCCCTTCCCTCCAAGAGCCCTGCCCCATCTGTCAAGGCCCCAGCATCTCCCCAGGGCGAGATCTGACCAAGGGCGAAGGGAAGAGGCCAGTTTCAGCCTGGTCTGCTGGAGGAGCCCTTCGGGGGAAACAGGTCCTCAAAGTACAAGATGTCATAAAGTCCGGTTTGACGGATGAAGGAGCGAGCGGCCTCCTCCCGAGAGTCCTGTGGGCTAGAGTGATGCCTGCACCTGCTTCCGCTGAGGGCTGTCCTTCTGGCACCATGCGTGTTGCTGTCCCCATTTTTCACAGGAAGGTTCACTTTCCACTTGCTGAAAGTCTACAGTTACTGCTCAGGAGGCTGAGAGACAGTCATAAAGAGTGCTCCGTCCTTTTTGCACAACAAATGAGCCGTCTGGACTTGAGCCCTGTGCTCTGTGTGTGGGGGGCGGTCTGTGCACACGTGTGCACAGAGACTGTCTCCCCAGCCCAAGGCTTATGTGAGGAGGGTGAGTGTGTGGCGACAAGGTCAGGAGACAGTCTGAGATCGTCTGGCACTTCGTGATTCTGTCTGGAGACACAGGGGGTGCTGACGGTATCTGTTACTCTGAGTGTGCGGACTCTGTGACAATGAGGTGTGTAACAGGGTCTCCAGGTGTCTGGAGGCTCTTGTCTATAGGCGTGAGTGTGAACAAGAGACTGGGAGAGTCGGCTTGTGATCAGTGGGTTCATCTCTCCCCACAGGAGTACGAGGGCTGCTGGATTGAGATGGAAGTCCAGATGAGCAGGGTTTGTAAGAACTTCTGTGCACCCAAGAGCCCATGGAAGGGGGGTGTGTGCCCGTGAGTGTGCACGCGTGCACATTTGAATGTGTTGTGGTAGCAGCCTAGAATTCTGGCCCCATCTCTGTACCAACTAGCCTAGGACCTTGGCCAGATTTCTTCCCCTCTCTGAGATCTTGGTCTCCCCAGCTGTAAACAGGAGGGGTGGACCAAATTGTTGGAGCCCTGCAGTCCGATCCCTTGCCCCACCAGAGGGGGGCCTTCTCCCTGCCACCCTGCCCCTGGACACAGCAGCACCTGCCCTCAGCAGCCGGGCCCCAGCCCTCCCAGTGGAGGGCGGAGGATAGAGAAAGCTCTCCCGTGGGAAGGGGGACTGCATCAACCGCCCATGAGATGCTCAGGACGCACACGCCAGGAAGTCCTCATCTGCTCAGCCCTAGCAAAGGGGGCTGAGTTTGGGGGTAGAAGCTCTGGGAATGGGGGTGGAATTTCAGAGCCACAGTCCTGACCTGAGGCTGGGATCGGTCCCCAGGGCAACACCCACCGCCTGGCAGCCTCCTGTGGGCAGCTGGCTCAGCTCAGGGCTGGTTTCCTGGCTCCGGGGGTGGGAGGTAGGGGGTGTTGACCCCTTGCCAGCCAGAAAAGCTGACCTGGCTCACCATCATCAGTCCCCTGCACCTCCCACAGGCCTGGACGGCCTGGCTCAGGGACCAGACAAGGCTCCTAACAGAAAAGGAAGGAAAGACTGAACGAAAGGGCCCTGAGCTGCCCTCCAGCCAGCCCTAGTCCCAGGTCACGATGAAGGGACAGTTTCCCCAATGGACCCCCTTCTTCAACCACCTTTTTTTCTTTTTCTTTTCCTTTTTTTTTTTTTTTTTTTGGTCAGAAAGAGTTTAATTGAGTCTCCTTAGGGAGATGCAGCTCCATCTAATTCAGCTCTTAATTAACCCAGCACACCCCAAAGAGGCTGCAGAACTACTCATAAATTAAATATGAAAAGCATTATTTATCTAGGAACAGCCTTCCAAGTGCTCTGATTCTGACATTTATAGTTCCTAATGAAGATGGATTTGGAGGGGGAGAAGTCTGAGAGGAGAGAGACTGCTGCCCTGGGAGGGGATGGAGCCCTCCAGGGATCGAGGCGGGTAGTCATCTCAGTACCAGGGGCTGCGCCCCTCGGCCTTTGCTTCCTGAGATCATCTGGGTTGGGAGGATCAGGACAGGCTTGTGTCCTGCAGGGTCACCCCCCAGCCTTAGCTCCGACCTCTGCCCTCCCCGACTCAACCTGGAGCACCGCTTAACCACGCTCCTCCTGGCCGCAACCCTGTCTCAGCCGATCCCTTCTGGGTGGAGGGAAAGGAACACGGGGAAGGAGGAGCAAGCTAAACCAGGAAAAACAGGCGCGGGGGATTGTGGTTATTCTTGCTCTTATAACTTCAGTTTCTCAGACAAAGGCAGCTCTGAGAGTCCCCTTCCTCCTTGCGGTCTGCCCTTCGTCCCGCGAGCCCCACCGCACGCAGGCGACATGCTCCCAACTCGGTCCAGGGTAGGAGTTCAACTCTCCATTCTTGGAAAACCCTGGGAAGGAGGGTTCTAACTTGGGATTTGCTCTCTCTCAAGTGCTCTGTCTTCATGTTCTCTGCAGGTGAGTCTTGTCCATGTCTTCCTTTTGGCCTCTTCGGCCTCTGAAGAAAGGAATGGCCTTTCTCAGCCCTCCCAGGTTACAGGCCTCCCTTTAGAAGGTTAAAGCCCCTCCAGGCCTTCTCCAGATGGTAATTTCAGGGGCACCTGCCAAGCCACCCACTCTGTGCCGGGTGCCACACCCAACACAAGGAGGGACACCAGGCCTGGGCTCTGTCCTCACAAAGCTTCCAGGCCAGTCAAGGAGGACGCACAAGAAAGAGCAGGAGCGTCGGCATGCCCCACAGTTCCCCACAATGTATATTTTCTTTCATAGCAATGAGTCAATAAACTCAATTTTGTTCAGCTGCAGCTGTGCTGGGGAGGCCTTAATGGAAGCAGAAGTTCCAGTGGGATTCAGCCAAAGCCCTTGCTGCCCGGGACAAGGACGCTGGACGCAGCGATAGCGCGCACATCTGAGACACTCGTGTCCAGCCTCTGCGAGGCTCCACTTAAGCAGCCTCTGCGCCACCTGCAAACCTGCAGGTTTGGCTTTCCGTGTTCTGATAGCGAGACTGAAACAGCCCTGCAGACAGGGAAGCCCTTGTCAAGGACTGGTAACAACTAACCCAGCAGTGACACGCCAAGGTGTTGATCCTTGGGTTCGTGTTTCCCTCTGTAAAGAAAACTACCCACCTACCTACTACCTACCAGACATTTCATTCCACTGGAAAACCTCAAACGGAGCATTCTTACACATTCTCAGGGAAGAGCTGACTGCAGAAAATGACAACTTCTGCCTAAGACAGCAGACAACCATGGTCTATAGCAGCGGATAACACCCACCTGAGACAGCAAAACGAGATGAACTTTGATTGTCCAGCCTCTTTTTCTTCCTCTTTACCACAAATCCCGTCTATTACTGTATTTCGACACTCTCTGTTAACTAAAAGGCTTCTCAACCTGACCCCCTCATCTTAATCCTGGTATTTTTCACCCCCCCGAGGTCTTCTGCCCCTTCAGAAAATGTAATTCTCTAGTGTGTTTGTCTCCATTCATCAGTCTAAATTTGACTGATGGCAAGCATTTAATGACCGTTCCTTTAAATATGTCGGAAGGTAGCTTTCCTTCTGAAAGACCTCTGACATATGTTTCCCTCCTATAAATAATCCCAAACTTAAACTCTACAAAAAATTGGACTTTGACTCCATGTCAAAAAATATTCTTCTGTTTAGCTCACTATAACCCTATCAGCAAAACTCAGCCCCTCAGAAATGGAAACAAATATTGGGTATAGTCCTGCTATAATATTCGGTTTGCTCCCTTCAGAGACACTCCATCCTGCTTTGCAGAAACTAGTCAACTCCACTCAGGAAAGTGTCCCACCTTGGTGGGACAGAGAAACTGGCTACTCCTGTTGCAATAAATGATATTCCCAATATAGTCTGCGTCCCACTGGGATATTGCTTCTTACATGAACATCAGATGAATACCCACCTCCTACACACTAACTTTTCTTCTGTTTTCAGGACACTTTCTAGTGACTTTCAGATGTTTAAAATTACCTCCCGTTTAGTGGATCATGTTTCCCTGAAAGAAATGTCCAGAAACTTCCAAAAGAGGCCAGCACAGGCTACCAGAGAACTGCCAACAGGGACAACTGACTCATGAGTACTGCACAAACTACAATTCCTACAGTAGGGATAATTCAGCCGAAAGAGATGGCCCAAAACTTTTCCCTGACCCTACTAGACGTCTTCAATTACACAACTTCTGGCTCTGGAAGCCAAACCAACCAGTTTAAATTTAAATGTGTAAGCAGAGTTGTCAGAGCTGATCACATGGACCTTAATTTTGTCTTAGCTAAAGGGGAATTTATGCTATAGCCAACCCTGCGAGCTGTACCTATATAAACGCTACAGGCTCAAGTAGACAGTCTGTAAATAGGCTAAAAGAAAAAGCCACCTGGATCTCTAGAAAAAGACCAGTTGGATTTGGGACACATTTTCATTGCCTGGAGATGACAAAGCAGGCCCCTGTCTTCAGGGTCTAAGAACCAATACCAGTATTTGTTTCTGGTCACTGCCCGTGTTGCAACTGGCTGGTGTGTGCTGTTCTGTCTTTAATGCTACTCTGCAGCCCTTATCCCATCAGGAGATTAAAAAACTCACCCTGCCACAAAAGGAGCAGGAGATACCAACTCCTGTCCAACTGCAGACTACATTCGCTGAACAGCGTCCCAATCAGCAAAACGTTGGCAATGGTGAAGATCCAATTGTTATAGACTCACGTTTTGCAGCCTGACTTTGCCCTTAGCCAAAAAGGAGCTCTGGAGAAGAGAAAAGTCACCCCTGCCAGGTACTGACTTGGCATCCTCAGTTAGCCCTTAACAGTCTCCAAGCCACAAAAAATGAAGAGACATCCTCCTATTCTGACTAATATGAATAACTGGTGCCTCTTCACCTCATTTCATTCCCCCTGCCTTCTGGATAAAATGTGTAGAATTAATGCCTCTTCCTGGCAGCATCCAATCCAGAGCAAAGCCCTGCTTCCTTGAGTCCTCGAGTCCCAAAATCACTTAACCAAGCCCAAATCCTGTCATAAGGCCTTTCTAACACTCTCTCGCCAGGTCGCCCCTGTTCCCCATGAGGTGCATTTCTCCTCTGTTACAATCAGCCAACGAACCAACTTGGTTCGGTTTCTGGTGGCCTTTAGCTGGAAGGCAAGGCCACACGGAGCAGCAGCTCCACAAGGGGCAGAAGGTGGCGTGTGCTGTGAGACACAGCTCCGTTCCGGTGGGAAATTATATTAACACAGAGAAATCGTATTAATGTTGCATTAACCACTGAACATTTTTTTAAAAAGTGTCTTGTAAGCATTTCTGGGTATGACCATTCATGTTCGGGGCAGGACGAGGCTGTTCTCTGACATTTTTATTTTTTACAAGTACGCATTGCAGACAGCCAGGAAAACAGTTATCTTGATCAACAAGATAATCGAGGGCCCAGATATGAGGAAGAGGAAGACATCGAGACATTGTCAGTGTTGTTGGGTGACTCGCCACAGAGTGTGAGAGAGCCGTCCCCACCCCACCAAACACCAAATACTAACCCCAGACTGAAAGGCTTTTGCATTTCATTATAAAATGACCATGAACCAGAAGTAGTTCATTTCACAAGTGTCTTATTTTTCTTTTCTTTTTTAAAAATAAATTTTGGGGGTACAAGTGCAATTTTGTCACATGCATAGATTGCACTGTGGTCAAGTCAGGGCTTTTAGGGTATCCATCACCCGATAATGTACACCGTACCTGTTAAGTAATTTCTCATACCCACCCCTGCCACCCCCTCACCCTTCTGAGTCTCCACTGTCTACCGTTCCACTCTCTACATCCGTGTGTACACATTTTTTATCTTAAGTAAAACAAGCCAGATGTACAAAGTCAAACACATGTTCTCACTCATAAGTGGGTGCTAAAAAATGTGTACAAATGTCTTATTTTCCAAAGAGGAAACAGGTCTAGCAATAGGACACAGCCGATGACAATTGGAATGTCCAATCCAGGTTCTTTAACTCCAAATCCATTGTTTACTTGTTCTTTCCATCAACATCAGCTCAACTACAGCTTCTAAAATCTGCATGGCCTAGATTGAGACAAGCCTCCTTTCCCCTTGACATGTTCTAGCGTGGTGGGATCACCCTGGGTAAAACTGGTTAAAGCCAAAGTAAGCAGTCTTCAGAGTGTCCGAGGCCTTTGCTATTAAGAAACATGTCAGATGCTGCACACAGACCTGCGGTATTATATAGTCCAGGGCCTGGTTGCCTTTTTTCCCTTCCTATAACATGCATTACGGATACATAATTACAGTAATCAAGAAACTAAACCACTGGGTGGGCCTGTGCCCTTCTCCAGGGATTCTAAGAGTTATGTTCATTCATGCCTTACAGGCATCCGAAATCCCCACAAGCTACACACTGGCCTAGATTTTTTTTTTTCATCCCAAACACTGTTTCAGGTACCTTCAGTTGCTATTGCCCCCCTAGCTTTTGGAATTGATTTCCTAAACTAAGTCTGACCATGGCAGATGCTAAAGTATCCCTTGGCTCTTCTAGTTTGGGGTAGTTGGAAAGCTATCATGTTTTAATTCCCAGATTGTTTTTCAGGAAGTTTCTAACACACTTCAGTTTGCACTTCTAGATGGGAGTTTGAAAAGCTCAAAGTCATATCTTTTATTGCTATTCCTAATACAGACCTAAAGTGCTATAGGGTCTTTCTAGCAAAGTCATCTTTTAAAATGGAGTTTGGACCTCATTCTTAGCAGGTGCATCGAGGTGGCACCTATGTTGCAGGTGAGTGGCTTCAGTCAGCATCATCTAACTCTCCCCTTCCCGTGCCCAAGCCTAACTTGGACTCATTCCCACCTAATAGGATGGGACCCTCACTCTTTTTCGGGAACTGGAGAGGAGGCAGCCTTCAGATGCAAAGTCACAAGCAGGTGAATTTAGCCTTTGGATTCACCCAGTGGCTGCATATCTCTAGACCGGGCCTTGGTTTTCCCCATCTGCGTAATGGAAAGAGGGCTGGACCACATGAAATCTGGGTTCTCTTCAGGCTCTGTGACACTATGACTGGATTAAGAGCGGTGAGATGAGAAGCTCAAGAGAAGAAGAGCAGCCAGTCATCCTTTTTGTCAGATCGACTTTTGCCACTCAGGTCCATTCCCGCCCCTCCTTTCCTGCAGCTGCCGGCAGTTCACGCCCTCATCGTGCCTTGCCCGGGTGGCTGCAGTGTCCTCTTAGAAGCCTAAACCATATGAACCGCCCCCA
>RJWJ010017879.1:0-32329 GCA_004363605.1 Indri indri
CAATGTCCTACAAACTCAGTGTATTTTATAATCATTACCCAAATCTGTCCCTCCTATATTCTTCCTTTCTCAATAAATGGTTTCATGAAACCAGCCATTTTCCAAAATTGGAACCAGAGATTGCTTTATTTCCCAAGTATTTTATGCATTCTTTCAAAATGCCTCTTTATATAAATCCATTCTCTCTTTCTCCATCCCCCAGCTGAACTGCAGGCCCTTATCATCTCTTCCTTCCCCTGCTGCAATGGCCTGCCACTTTTCTCGTTGTCTTTGGTTTTGGCCCTCTTCCAACCATTATCCACTTTCCTTCCCATCTGATCTTTCTGAAGCATAGGCCTCTTTAGGGTTTTCCACTACTTAATACTTGTCAATGGCAAGTCATCACTTTCCAGACAAACTCCAAAGCACTCGGTCTGATATGCAAGGTCCTCCCTAGCTGCCCAGTTCAATATCATGCCACTGTCTCTGTATTCCCCACACCTTATGGCACATTTAAAATACTTGATCCTTATAGAAATTTAATTTGATCCAATCTCCCTGATTTGTATTCAAATCAAAAGACAAAGGAGATTATCCTAAATTATAGCCAAGCAGGGATTTGTTCTTAGAAGCATCATGAATAGCCCCTTAGAAATACAAATGCTTAGGCACAAGAATAACTCTTCCAACTTATTCTAGAGCATAAGGTAGGATTTGGGGAGAAAACCTAGGAGCCCAAGGAGACAAAACACTTGCAATCAGGGAGGAGTCTTGGTGATCATCTCTCTCCCAATTCTGCCTGTACATTAGCATGATCCAGGGATCTTTTTAAATGCATCCATGGACAAGACCCATCATAGATCAAATAAATCAGACACTATGGTGTCCAGGCAGGATATTTTTTGAAGCTCTTCATGTGATTCTAATGCATAGCCAGGGCTGAGGACCATAGATCCAGTCTAACCCAACATTTTACCTATGAGCACATTATGACACATTCAATTTCATTTTCCTCTCAGTATTTTTCCCAGCAAAAATAAGCTTAGCAAAAAGGACTAAGCAAAAGATGACAGCATAAAACAATAACCAACGAGCAAACATAGAAAAGGAATTTATTCTGCATGAGAAGGGTGACCATATGTTATCTAGACTAGGACATTTTGAGCTTCCACTTTGCGCCCGATTGGCATACCAATGCCTAAAATAATGTTGAAATATAGGGCTTATTAAAAATTTATTAGAATGAATTAATGAGTGGACATTTACCAAACCTTAAAATAACATCTCAGAATAACACGAAATATCTCTTTCATTTGAGGAATTGTGTCCCCTTCACAAACAGATATAGAGGTAAACTCTTCATGTTTGTATCTCTAAGACAGTGGAAACAGATGGTAACTATTATCCCATTCCTCTAAGAAGCAGACTTACTTCTTACTTACAGAATAGAATTATCTCAGGAAAAAAAAATTCTATTGGGTTTATATTTTATTGTTCAACTGGAGTCAAGATCAAAAAAGAAAATGTGAAATTATTTTCAGTTGCTGAATTAAGATATTTGTAAAAGGGAGCGATTATATTTGTAAATCATTTTTAAAAGCTGTTATGGGGCCTCGCATGGTAGCTCACACCTGTAATCCTAGCACGCTGGGAGTCCAAGGCAGGAGGATCATGTTGAGGTCAGGAGTTTGAGACCAGCTTGAGCAAGAGCGAGACGCTGTCTCTACTAAAAATAGAAAAAAAATTAGCTGGGTGTAGGAGTGAGCTCCTGTGGTCCCAGATATGTGGGAGGCTGAGGTAGGAGGGTTTCTTGAGCCCAGGAGTTTGAAGTTGCTATGAGCTAGGCTGACACCAGGGCACTCTAGCCCAGGTGACAGAGCAAGACTCTGTTTCAAAAAAAAAGAAAGATTTTTGAAAAAGGTTGTTATGGAGTGAATTGCATCCCCATGCAAAATTCTTAAATTGAAGTCCTAATCTCCTATATGACTGTATTTGGAGATAGGGCCGTTAAGGTGGTAAGTAAGGTTAAAAGAGGGCAACAGTGTGGAGTCCTAATCCAGTAGATCTGGTGTCCTCTCAAGAAGAGGAAGAGACTCTGGAGATCTCTCTCCGCCATGTGAGGATGCAGCCAGAAGGCAGCCATCTGCAAGCCAGGAAGAGAGCCCTCACCAAAATCCAACCTCAACCCCACTGGCACCTTGATCTTGGACCTCATGCCTTCGAAACTATGATAAAATAAATGTCTGTTGTTTAAGCCACTTAGTCTATGATATTCTGTTATGGTAGCCAGAGAAAACTAATACAAAAGTGGACATTTTTTCTTTAGGGTCAGCAATGATGGTTTGAAGAAAGCAAAAAATTCAAAAACAAAGTCACAAGGCCCATCATTTCCTTCCAATAAAGAACTAGAGTTCAGGGTAGAGTGTGAGGCAAGGTAGAAATATGTTAAATGAAATTCTCTGGAAATAAAATCCAACAGACTTTTCACATGTCTATGGTAAATGTTTGGAGTGTTTTGTATGTGACCTAACTTACAGCACAATATAATTTAACATCAAATTACTACAAGTCAATTATACTTTTTAGAGGTTAAAGACGAGATGCCACTCTGTAATTTCCTCCCAACAGCCTTTGGTCTTCTCCTGCAGTCATCCATTTCTGGGTTTTGTTTTAAAATGAAAACTGAAAAATAAAAATTATCTGTCTGTGTTGCAAGTGGAAAATGACAGGGAAACATATTGGATCATTTAGATTCTCTTTACAACGCAAGCTCAGATAACACTGTTAGTGTTTATTCTCATATATTTTCAAAGCCTCCCTGCGTTAGATTCTACAGGCCACCCCGTGGCTTTTGAAGCAAAATAATCACTCTTTTTCTTTTTTTCCTATAAATTCATTTTAGCAGCACTTGTGTTTTGATTTGCTGCAAGTCCTCTGGCACTTATTAACATTCAGAGCGGTTCAGGGCGGCCTCATGCAAATGCGCTCCTTCAACCAACAAAATGCACATTTTCTGTTTGACAATCAACATTTCATTAATAGCCTGTTAAAGCTGGAATGGACCTTAATGAGGACCTATTTCCCCTCCTCATCTCCCACCCAGCGATATTGGCAACAGATGAAAGGCCCAGGCATCTTGACTTTCAGGACGTTATGCTACCTACGTGAACAACATTAGAGGATGCTTTCTTAGGATACACATACTGGAATTTCAAGCTCCAGGAAAATCTGTATCAAGTTTGTTTTTAATTGAATACATCTTAGTATCCCAAGTCCTTGCTTTATCATGTAAATAAAAATAAAGCCATTGCTGTACAATGTATAATACATTCTTCAGTATAAAGGATATTTTTCATGCAAAAAATAAACATTGGCATGAAAAGTACTAACGCACTAAATTTAATTTTTATCTATCTTTTGTACCTATTAAAAGGATCATCTGTTGTTTAAATTCATACACACATACCACCCCAGCACATGTGTGGGCCAAAACAAAGCCCAGGAGAAGACATTCATGAGTCGTCTTTGATCTGCCAAATGAACTTTGTAAAACATTTGGTTCTATCACTCTTATAGAAATGAAAGATAAACAAGCCTCAGATGAAAATGTGTTGGAAGAAAAAAAGAAAAAGAAAAAAACTATCCTGAAGGTCTAGCTTCCTCTTCCCCTCTGTTCACACCAGCTTTTGAATCCTACCCATTTTCCCTCTAAACCTCCCAGGAATTTCTTCTGCCCACAATAAACAAGCTAGTACACAAATCACCAAGGTCCCTTCAGATGCTAAGATCTGCCTGTCTGAGAACTCACAGAACACAAAGTGTGAGAAGAAAAAAAAAATCCCAAGCTAGTCTAATCAGAAATGAAGAAGCAGAGAGTTGTAACTCTAAAAATGAAGGATGCAAGGATGTAACACCTCGCTTCAGGAGCAGAAAGGTGAGAGAGGAAGAGCAAAAACCTACTTTGCTAAGCCACATGTGACTGGGTAAGCAAATTACATAACTGGTCATTTTGCATGCCACGATCTGAAAAACGTATGAAATGTAGATAGTATCATTGAGTACAAACTTAATATACTTTAACAGTGATTTAGAAATTCACACTAAGATAAGTTAAAAAACTTAATCATCAGTATAAATTTGAAGATTTCATGACCCCATTAAAATTATTAAACATTAACAAATTTAAATTTAAAAAAATCTATTGCTATAACCCCAGCTTCTGTAGACTGCATTATATTGACAATGTAGGTTTTTAAAAGACCCAATTAAGACACACAATGCATCTATTCATCACTCATTTACCCATTCAACAAACATTTACTGAGCATCTACTAGGTTCCAGCACTGTGTTAGCAGGAAAACTCTGGCTAAGGGGCCAACTAAAACACTGACGTGGAATCTGCAAAGCAGTGATGGTTACCAGGCAAGCTTAACACTGAGCACCAAATAGTGTGTCTCTGCTTCAATGACATCAGCAAGTACCACTGAGAAGGGTTGGCAGCTGCTGTACTGAGTGCCCTCAAATGAGAAGCACCTTTGTGCTCACAGAGCACTGAAGCAAGAGGAAAACATGGACAAGGAAGATTTTACTTCCTTAGTGTATTGAAGTTTCACATAATTTTTGGCCTACTATTAATATATTCATATATATTAATATATGCATATACATTTTACTATATACGCATATCCATCTTGATATATACATGGAGTGAAAACCATAGTGGGGCTACTTCAAAGAAAAAAAGGAGAAATTTTCATGTACACATATGTATATGTCCCTTAATACAAAAATATTTCTAAAACAGCTGTTAACATATCCACTTCTTGATTTGGGGGCTTCGGCTTATCTCCCTGAAGGTCCGTTTTATCCTAAAATGAAGTCGCAATTTAAGGTTAATAAAAGTTTCAGCTTATTTATGTTTATTTTATGGTATTTTTAATTAGTGCCACATTACAGAAATCTACCTCAAGGCAACTTATTTGTAAAAGGCACATTTAAAAATAACAATTCAATTTATAAATATGCTAAATATGTTTTTGCTTTTCTATCAATAGTACCAGCCTATAGTTTAGAATTTGAAGTAAATGTAAATACTTCCTCTGGCTGATAATTTCTCTTCCAGACATCTACCAGGGTGATTATGTTTGATAAGTGGACGTGATTTGTTTCTTTTATGTTCATATGTTGTGTGTCTTCCTAGCTCTACTTTAAATCCACATCACTCTGAGAGAGGTTATATATTAACTTCAAATTAGCCATCAGTACCTTAATGTGAGTTAGTTTCAGAGCTTACCTGCCAGGGTTCTGAGGGCAACAGAGTTCCCACGTTATGAGAGGGCACAGGGTTCTAGGGGAAGTCACGCCTAAACGCGATGCTAAAGTTTGTTGGCTATGGGGACTGCATATCTGGAAAAGAGATCCAGGAATGAGCGAAGAGGAATAAAACACTTCACCTAGGATTGATCATCACTGCCAGGTATCAGCTTGCTGCATAGCTTGACTTCTCTATGCCTAAGGAGGTTTTCACAAAAGTGAGATCCAAGGGTGCGATTTCAGAGTCATTCCTAAGTGGATGTTACAGAATAGGGCAAAGGAGGAAGAATAATTACAAATTGAAAACCACCTCTCCCCCATCTCCCACCAGAATGAGCCCCCTTTTCCTGCCTTTGTCGTTCCCTACTCTATAAGCTCCCCTGCCAAAAGGTCTGGGAAAGTGTGTGTGTGTGTGTGTGTGTCTACCTCTTGCTATATCTAAAGGTAGTATTGTGAACTTTGAAAAGATGTTCAGACTCCTTTCTGAAGACATTCTATTCATATCACTCTGGTGCTAATTCTACTAACTAGAGTCATAGGGAATTAGGCATCCATTGCTAAACAGGCCACAATCCCAATGGTGCTGAGCAAGCTAATTTTCTGGGCCCAGTTCATAATGTTCTATTGGTAGCAGGGGAGTTACAAAGCAGTAAGTTCTGATATGATGACTAATCAATCAGAATTTGAAAGCTCCTGCACAGGGAATCCTGAGAAAATTCAATGAGGCTTTGGAAGCTGTGCAAAAGAAGAAAAGGCCAAGGAAAAAGCTGTGTTTTTTCTTCCCCCGGGCTTAAACAGCTGTCATCTGTCTCAGAGTGGGAATGTTTTTTCTAAGTAAAAATCTCATTTACATACTATAGAATGTGATAGAAAATCAGTGAATAAACAAATTTAGCATCAATTCCTAGCTAATAATTATGACCCCTTCTTATTCCCTGGAGTTTCAATTCAAAAGAATTGAAGCTTCACAACATTAATTTCAGGAGCCAGAGTTTTAAAGATGCTGCTTAGAGGAAATGCCCTGATCTTTCTCTGCACAGCGGTGCACTGCTGTTGTAATTTTGCCTAATAACACCCCAAGCTCCACTTGCTACTAACTAAATAGAAATAACTCTACAGAGGCTTCAAATGGAATTGTGTTATCCAACACGAATTCTCCCAATGCTTAGGCTATCCCACGCCAAAAGGAATTCTTTTTATTAATGGTAAGTAATCTCCTTGCCCATACTACATTCATAATTCTTTTCTTTCATACACACTGGAAGGTTAAATTAAATTTGCTACATGTGTTTAGTAGATAACAATGCTTTGAGTAGTCCTTAAACTTTAAAAGATGCATTTATTTCCACCGTATTCTAAACAATATGCTTTTAGGTTTCCACTTGGAAAATCTCCATTACTTAAAATTATTGGACAGTAATACTGGTGAGTGTAATTATAAATCATTTTATACATTATGTGATATTTTTGTGTTTTAGGACACTGAAAAACACAGCCTAAAAATAGGCTTTTTAGTTTTCTCATAAATTAAAACGGTTGTAACAGATAAATAAAACGCTACAGTCTTCTAAACTATATTTTCATGTGACAAAGGTGTAATTATGCCCCATATAATGACAGTGTAGATTTTATTTTAATGTATTCTAAATGTTAGAAAGATGGTGATTAATTATTCAGAAGATTTGAACAATCAGAATGTCAATATTTATCGGCTATGACAAACAGTAAAGCAGATTCAATATATTTAAGCATTTATATAAATATACACCTTCCTAGGGGCATTGAAGGTTTCTATGTATTCAATATTTATACGGATGACACTTACATAGAAATACCACAAAAATCATGGTTCTTTATTATATAATTTCTGAAATACCGGGCATCAAATCAAGTCCTCCAAATTTAAGAACTCTCTTATTATTGCATATTGAATGTTCTCTTCTCTAACAACATTACAGTTTTCACTTTGTCAAAAGTCTCTCTATCATTCATACAATAAGCATTTATTAAATACCTGCTACACATGAGGCAAGAAACAATGAAGCCAGACCATATGTATTCTTTTAACCCTCAGAGATAAGACTAGCAAGGCTGGCAGGGGTCCGACTGAAGAGGGTATAATCCATCAAATTTAAAATGTTAAGCCTATTCTGCAGAAATTAAGAAGTTACTGAAGAACATCGAGCAATGAAGAACGTATTCATATTCGAAGTTACAGAAATGTTGGAAATGACCGATGAGTATGTGCGTGTGTATGTGTGTGTGGGCGGGGGACATGCCAAACAGGGAACTGCGTTGGAGGCTAATCTAATATTCTGGCCAAGATGATAAGGAAGTATTCGGGAGGTTCCATGAAATTTACAGAAGAGCGAACAGGCTAAACCATGTTACGAAAGAGGACTAGAAGGAATTATCGTTGCCTGATTGAAGCAATGGACAATGGAACTGAGGGAAAAGGATACTGGGACTGTACTCAGGTTTCTGCTTTGGTAATTGGGTTGGTGGTGGTGCTATCTGTTGACATTGAGAATACAAGGGAGAAGCAGTGTGGGGACAAAGATTGTATGTTTGTTTTGGGTATGTGGTGTTTTAGAGGCCTATAAAGCATCCAGAAAAAAAATGTCTAATAGGCACTGGATATACAGGTCTGGAGGTGAAAGAGGAGATCTTGGATGGTGGTAGAGATTTGGGAGTCATAGGCAAATATAGGTAAAACAAAAAAAGGGGATTAGACTGCCTAGAAACAGCATGTTGCATAAGGAAAGGAAAGGAACAAAGAACAGAGCCTTGGGGAACAGGAACCACTGGGGACTGGCTGCTAGAGGAATAGGAGCAGAGAGATTGGGAGAACTAGCAAAAAATGCAACTTACAAGCTGAGAGGAGACAGGGTTTGAGTGATTCACAGTGTCTCTTCTGAAAGAGGGAAAATTTAGGGTTGCCAGATTTAGTAAGTAAACATACAGAACTCCCAGCTAAATTAGAATTTCAGATAAAGAGCAAATAATTTTTAGTATGTCACAAATACATAGAACATGGTTATACTAAAAAGGTACCCATTTTTATATAAAATTTTACTAATTAAATTTAAATTTGCCATTTAAAATACAGGTTATCCTGTATTTTGTTTGGCAACCTTAGTCAAAGTATATGAGAACTGAATAGATTCCACTGCCTCTGGCAAGAGCAGCCTTTATGAACCATGTTTACAAAATAATTTTATTGGATTGTTTAAATCTAGCTTCCACAGCTGATGAGTGGATGGGTAAGGGGTATATTCAAGATATATTAATACTTTTGAGATCTTTGCTGTGATACAAAGGGGAAAACATGGGGTAATACCTATTGTGGGACCCAGGGCCTCTTTAGCTAGTGAGAGAGTGAAGGGAGGGAAGCAATAGAACAAGAGAGGGTGGGATATTGAATCAGGGACATAGACGCTCCGTCCCCACCCATCCGCCCACAGCCAAGCCCTTTGACAAGTCCCTTTGCTGTCTATATGTTTCTTCAAGCATGGAGCTCTCTTCCATGTAATCCTCTTCCTTTGCCCTTGTCTGATGCTCCGCAATTCATCCTTCAACACCCACACCATTTATAGAAATGTGCCTGACCACCCTCATCAGAGTTATTAATTCTTTCCCTCTGTCACTCTAACAACTTTCAGCATGATGCTGTAAACTCTGTCTTATGATTGTATTGAATACCCCTGACTCCTCAGTGGGCAGCTGGAAGACAGAGCTTTGCCTTATTAAATTTTATAATACCAAAGTCTAGTCCAATTCTTGGACCAGTATAGGCGGTTAATAAACGCTGGAAGAATAGTTTCCACCTTCCCAAGATCCCTTTATTCTGTTTATATTGGCTCCCATAGAGAAATTTCAACTACACATAGAGAAATTTCAAGAATCTAATGACTATTGGACAATAAAATTTAAGAGCTACTCAAACCTCAAGTTTAGATGCACTGAGATGCATTAAATAGGCCTATATGCATATATTGCATTTTACGTCCATCCATACAACATTATCTAATTTTTGCTTTCATAAACAAGTACAGAAAAGTGCCTCAGTTATATTGCTGAAAAATCCTATCCATGTATTTCATTTTCCGTTGTTACTTAAGGGTTACATCTTCATTTTCCCTCAGTAAATTACACTAAAAATATTTTTGAAGCTATCGGAAGGTAAACATATTGAATGTTTAAGCTTGCTCAGATGGGTATCCAATATATCAGATAAGGAGAAAGCAGCAGGAAAATAAAAGTGGTAAATTTAGGAGAAAGTATAGATTAACCAGAAATTGAAGAGTCAGAACTTGTAAAAAGAAAACAAAGAAGAACAATTTTTAAATTTTAAAAGGCAATACTTTGGAATGGTCTGAATTCTTTTTATTGTAAGAATCATTACCAAGAATATAGAAATAAACAAATTGAATTCAAGGTCCGAAGCAAAACCATATGGTGCATATTGCCCACTTGGTTGCCTTGGCAAAGAACTCTTGACATTTGGATAATCACATTGCCATTAAGAAAAACACCTGCAAATCAAACAACCAGTATTGATAAGCAGGGCCAACCATACTGATTTATCTCCACCTTAGGGGAAGGTCTGCAGAGGAGTTTGGGTTGGGTTTGCGCCATAAAAAAAGAATGAGGCCATGAAAGCTGGGACTGCCAACCCACTCTCTATCTATATACTGTGTAGATACTCTGGTCTAAACAGCTAAACTAAAAAATTATGTGGTTTCTTATCTACATTGTCTGGGCTATTATACTCACCAGGGTTTAAAACCACAGAAATGCAGATCCTGGGCTGGGAAAGGGTGGTGACTCAACTAATTTCAGAGGGATTTGGGCAGCCTGCTTCTGAGGTCCTCTAGGGTTCCCTGGCATCCCTACAGGGTGGGCTGACCAGATGGAGGAGTAGGACAGGCAGAAAAAAGAGCACCGGCAGGCTACAAAGATGTTCATATGATTATTGAGTTTCCTCTTACATCGTAGGAAAAATATTTGTTGATGATTTAGGCTTATTAGAAAACAAAGTTAATGTCAGGTGGTTCGAATATATTACACAAAAGCTTAATAAAGAGACTAGTTCCCAGTATGTGGGCTGGACTTAGGGACATACCTGGAGATTAGCAACAGAGTAAGTCATGACCACTGATAGGCCCAAAGGGGCAAAGGGAAAAATAGTGGCTCCCATCCTGAGAACACTAAGAGCAGGAGCCATGGAGGAGGAGTCCTCTGACGGTGCTATACTTAGGAAGGGCACAGCCCAATGGGAAGTGGAGAAAATCCCCAATGAAGCTTGCTTTCGCCTTCCTATCTTCTCCTACTGGTGCCTCCCACTGGGCACATCCACCAGAAGCCAGGAAAGCCAAGGGGCCAGTCTCCTGGGCCACACTGCATGGCAGAGATGAACAAAGTATAGCTTAGAGGTAGGGGCAAACAGAAAAATTAAGATTGTTCAGGTTATTATTATTCAGCTCTCTAAAGTGTATGGAATGCTGAGCAATTCAAAAACAGAACAGAAATTATTTTTGTTCTCTTGGGTGTTTTAAAGCATAAATAAATAAGTGTTCTCCTTATGCTACTCATTTTGGGAAAGTGAATCGTTCAAGTTGTAAAAACGTATAAGCAATGTCTCTTTATTCATGACCATGGAATAAACACCCTTGCTCAAACAACTTTTTGCCTCAGGGCAAATCTTGGCTTCAAAATATTATTGCAAGGAAAAAGGTTTAGATAGGATTACATGTTTACTGTGGGAAATGATCTACGGATTTTTGGGGAAAAATTTCTAGCAGTCTATCTCAGATATTTTCAAGTTCTTTAGCAATGGAGAGAAGCACTTTTGGATGACAAGCATGATCTTCCTTTCTGACTCCCTGCAGAGCCAAATACATCAGTGTGGTTTATTGAATGTACGAAGAAAAGGCTCCTGGCTTTCAGCTTAACTGGTTTATAAGAGGCTCGGGATAGTTTGTACACTGCATTGAGATCTAAACTCAAATGCAAATTACTGAGATAATACATTTAGTAGAAAGAGAATTAAATTGGGAGACAGAAAACCTCAGAACCAGGTTTGAATTTACCACTAAGTAATAATATGGTGTCAGACCAGAAATGTAAATTATTTATGATGCATTATACTTTTTCTGAAAAAAAAATTTGGCATAGTTGATTTCCAATATCTTTTCCGAATAACTTTTTTAAAAAATCTTAGATCTAAATTCTAAAGGCATTCACTGAAATAACCAAATACCTGTTTGAAGAATAAACAGTGCGGAAAGGAAGAAAAATAATTATTACTATTCTCTGGCCATAGTTTTAAAACTACCTTCAGAATGGAATTTCCATTTACAAGGCCATGAATATTTAAATATATAAGGTGTATGGAGATAGCATCAGCTAAATAAGAGGGTTAGAGTTTTGACCCTGGCAATGCTTGGGACTTTGCCCTGGACGAAATTGTGCAGCGTGGATTGTTTTTTTTTTGTTGTTTTTGTTTTTCTGACTAAGAATATTCCTTTCACCCTTTTGTGGTGCTTTATTTTTTCAAAGAAAAAAAAAAAATCCAGCCTGTCTTTTCTAGCTTCTTTTCTCAATCTAGCCTAGACTTCTACTATTTGGTCTTTTTCCCTGAGAACATTTTTCTTATAAAGCTCTTCTCTAGGGTGATATTGAGGGATCACAGTGGGATTTAAAGTATTACCTTCCATCGTAGGCTGAATAATACCCCCCACAAAATATCCACGTCCTAATCCCTGGAATCTGTGCACCCATTACCTTACCTGGTAAAAGGAACTTTGTACATGCGATGAATTTAAAGATCTTGAGATAGGGAGATTCCTGGAAAATCTGAATGGCCTCAATAGAATCACAAGAATCCTCACAAGGAGGCAGGAGGATCAGAGTCAGAGAGAGAAGATACAGGGATTGAAGCAAGGGTTAGAGAGGAAAGAAGATGCTATGGTGTTGGCTTGGAAGATGGAGGAACAGCCCATTAGCCAAGGAATGTAGGCAGTATCTAGAAACTGGAAAAGGCAAGGAACAGATTTTTATCTAGAGCATGCAGAAGGATGCAGCCCTGACAATGCACTGATTTTAGCCAGTTGAAACTGATTTCCAACTTCTAGCCTCCAGAACTGTAAAAGCATATTTTATGTTATTTGAAGCCACTAAGTTTTTGATAAGTTGTTTATAGCAGTAATAGAAAGCTAGTAGAAATTTCTTAGACTATTTTAAATGGAGCCCTCTGGAAAGACCTAAAACTCTCCCATTTAACCAAAGCAATAAACATATTGTGATTTACCAAATTTCTGATTATCTCATATCCTACGACAGAAAGTTATGGAGAAGTTTTTGGCTAGGAAATAGTATCCACAGTCCTTCAAACACCACTAAGTCAACTATGTGTTTTACTGACATATATATAAGGCATTAAACCCAACTGTAGCACTAACCAACGATTCAAAAAAATAATCAGAGTCACACAGACAGGCAAAAGAATACAAAGGTTTCTCCACTATCATTTGCAGGCTCCTTCATGTATGCATAAAAATGCCTTATCTTTTCTACTGGACTTTATATAATTCCATGTTTTTTTATTAAAAACCATCAGTGGACAAGGTATAATTTTTAGATTCAATATAATTGTCATTTTGTGAACTAAAATGTTGATAAACTATTTTGGAGTGTCTCCCTTTCTTGTGGCATCCTTTCTGAATCGAAGTACAGTCATGATGGATTAGAAGGCAATCTGTGCCCTCTTTTCAACTCTCCTTAAGTTGAGCTCCTAAAAGGGGCAATGTAGAATTTACTATTGATAAAAATAACTTTTTATTTCTCTATGCACTATAGCCTCTGAATATACCTCTCTCTTTAATCGCACTTATCGTATCATTTTATATTTATTTATTTACAAGGCTCTCTCTGTCCATCAGAGTCTAATAATTATATTATTAATTTTTAAAGGTAATATCATTTTTATGCACTTTTTCTTAAAACTCTTCCAAGCCTTGTGTAGGGTAAGCCCTAAATGTATGTTTTAGAAATTAATTCTTACACAGACTAAAGTTATAATACACTTGATAGTGCTCAGGGAATGTTAAAAAAACTAAAGTTAATCAGAAATAGTTTTCAATATTGGACAATATACACAAAATAATATAAGTAACTGCTGCAAAGCAAAAATATTGTCATAGTTTAAAATAGTCTTGAAAGTGTCAGAATTCTCTTTCAAACAAGTACTTATCCTGGGCCAAATGGTTAAGAGTTGAGTATATTTTTCCCTTTGTATTTCCACACTTCCCCTTCGATGTGGCTGTACAGCACCCTTGGACTTGAGGGTTATCCTCTGCCCTCCTTCTGCTTCATTGTATCCCGGGACACATTCTCAGTGTGCCCCAGGCCTGCCCTTTTCAGACTGCTGTGTACGTTCATGTAGTCCTAGCCCTCTCTTGCTCATCAAATTGCACTCGATTTGCAGACCTTTGCTTCACAGTATTGCTTTCTGCTTTTGAAAGATCATTTATCATTAAAGAAATCTGTGCTCACCTGGTAATATGTGTGTGTGTGTGTGTGTGTGTGTGTATCCATTTAATATCATTCTCCTAGAATGCTGAGGCTTTCTTTAGAAATAACTTCTTAGCACACAACATAAAATTTCACATTGTTTGGTGGTATTGTACCATAGACATTATTTTAGACCTTTAAAGTTTCCTCGATTACCATTAGCATGTGTTTATGGGTTTTATTGGTCCTGATCGTAGGAATCAATGAAAATGCAAGGTCTTGTCTGAAGGACCATCAAAATTCAGTTTGTGATCTACATTAGTCTTACAACAAAAATACACATATTGTAAAATAATATTGCTATATGACAAAAATACTTTTAAGCCTATTATTCACTTACTTCAAACACCAGTCCATCAATAAAGTCTTGATTTTGAACAATCCCTTGGAGTTCACAGAAATTGAATTTGGTCTTGTGAGAGTAACCATCGGAGGGATAAGAGGGGGAGAAGTGAAGAAAGCCAAACTGCAAAGCTCAGTTTGTCAATGAAGTCAGTTAAGGGTATGAGAAAATATTATAAAGTTGGGTACACTTTGCTCCTGCGTGAATGTTTTCCAAGGGTGGCTGAAACATGATAGCATTTACATTGACTGCGTTACTTTGATTTTGAAGTCACTGGATAACAAACTGTGATGAACCATGGTAAATTTTTAAGAGATGATTGAGGAAAAATGAATGAGTTTCTCAAATGGATAAAGTAAAAAAGAAAAGCAAAGTATGCCAATTAGTAAAGAGCAGGCCTAAAGCAACATTAAAAACGTAGAAGTTAAAAGAAAAGTGACAGACCTAGAAGTTGGATTCTGCAGAACTCTAAACCTATTTCTGCTGGCAATATAACGTATAATGATTTATGTAATTTATTACAAATGTTAAAAAATTTTTAATTACGGGAAAAAGCTTCAGGGATATTCACTTGATAAAAGTTTTTCCCTCTTAATCTATCATTCTCTAACATTATGGTGTAGCCGGTCTATGCAATAACTGTAAATATTCAAAGATCCACAGATATGGAACTTAGCGAAATTTTGAGCAGCTTTATCATTTATAAGGACATGGTGAATGGAGATTGAGATGAGGATGCAGATGGGAAAGAAAGGAATGGAAGAGGGTTGGATGAACACAGCTAGTCTCAGCATGCATTGTTCGAACCATCTATTGGTCCCTGAATTGTCAAATTCCATTACGACACTCTCTTGAATGAGTGATACCCTCTTGCGTTCAATATTAGGAGATAGATACAGATATAGATACATAGATATAGATAGAAATCTCTCTTCTGAATCTAATGAAAGCCTTGATAACAACAACTATGAAACTATTCCTTTTCATTTTATTGTTGTTTTCTGATAATTTCTTCAGTGTCCAGCATAAAGTCAACAGAGACTTAATAGGGCCCAAGAATCTGGACACATAAAAATCAAAGTTTCAGAGGAGGTTCAAGGGCTGTAACCATGGTTCAGAATCACTGCCTGAGTCCCCTAGCTAACCTTTCTGTCACTCGATGTTCACCAACACTTACGCAATTATACTGGTATCCCATGTAAATCTTCTAATAGTATATTGATTTCCTCTATAAACCAGATTCATAGTGAAGAAAACAGATAAATCTTGGTCTGTGTGGCAGTCATTTTATCATTAGTACTATTATTAATGATATTTATTGTGTGCTCCCCATGGCTAGGCAGTGGGATAATTTATAATTATATCTAGGGGCTTATAAAAATTATAAACAAAACTTTATTGTCTACATTTAAAAGTTAAAATTACTTAACTTTAGAGGGTTCAATAATTTATCCACAAGCATAAAACTAATGAATTAGTTGGCTTAAGTAACTTTCTATCTCTTGTGAATCTGGGTTAACATGATGCATTTAATGAGGATGTCTTAACCCTGGGTGATCAGCAAAGCAAACCAACTTCTACCTAGTTACTTCCCCATGTTTTATCGGATCAAAACCAGCCACCTGAACTCCTTTAAAACTCTGTTTTTGCTCACTTTGTTTCTCACTATTTCTTTCTTGACCCTCTTACAATTATAATTTTTCCCTGGGAAATGTTATTTATTTACAAGAATTAAACTAAACTGATGACCTCTAAACCCTTATCACTAATTGTCACCACTTTCGGAAACTGTGAAATCATACTGTGAGCCCTTCAACCTGAGTGTGTCCAGAAATGAACTCATTCTTGTCCACACATCTCTCCTTTTTCAATGTTCTATGCTGAGTACATCACCTCCTCATCTGTCACTCAAGTGAGTCATCTTTAAATTCACATCCTCCTTCATCCTAAATGTCTGTGACCACCAAGTCCTGTTCATTTTGTCTCTGATGTGTTTTCACATCTCCATTTTCATTGTCCCTGTCTGTAATGCTGCTGATTACAGTGTGTTGAAATATTTCCTCCCTGCTCTTGCCTCCTACATCCTAATACCAACCTATGTCTCAACCATCCTTCAAAATTATCTCTTGAAAATATAGATTTAATTGCTAAAAGCCATTTTTTATTTATTTTTTACAAGGATAATATCCCCATTTTAGGCTTCCCTGTTCCGAAGTACTTATTCCCTACTACATATTTCCAAGTTACACTCTTTCACAGATCAGTATTATTAATAAAAGCAGCTTACACATATTGAGTACATTTTTACATGCCAGCACAGAAGATCATATAGCTAATAACTGAAGTCAAGATTCCAGCCCAGTGGCCAGTCTCTCCTGACAATATGGTAAATTCTACTGATGTAGACAGGACATGTCAAAGCTCACTGCTTATACCTTTGAACACATATAACACCACATAAAATGTATTTTAAATACATACATACACGCACACACACTCTCTTACATATACATGTGTGTATATGTCATAAAGGGAAATTCTTAAATATCATGGAAAAAAATGGAAAAATATAATCAAGGTAATAGTATAAATTTACAGCATGGTGACCAGGTAGGAAAAAATGGAGAGGCAATTTGCCTTAAGACTTTGAATCAGGAAGAGATATTAAAGTAATATTGGTAAAGTGCAAAAATCAGAAGCCAGAAAATTAATATAAAATTATTCATGATCACTGAGTCCATAGAGCCTAAAAAAAATATTTTCATCAAAGATGATCTCACTATTAAGGAACATTACAGACTATATCAGACTTGAGGAGTATCAACGAACTCAACAAGCTGAAGATTAGTATCATAAAAACTGCAGAGTATAAAAAATCTAAAAGACACTATAAAATATATATGTACAAAATAATCAAATGATAGAAAAAATAAAAACTATAATTAAAAAAAGAAAACAGGATAACATATAAAAAGAACAGGCTGATTTGACACAGAAATAAACCAAGCTTTCTGATGTCAGAGCCTGTGCCTCTAATAATCACATTTTTTGCCTGCTTTTCTGCTGTACTCTGTTTCCCAAATCCAAAACACTGAGAACATCAAATGCTGGCCAGGTAGTGGAACAATAGGAATTCTTATTCATTGCTGGTGGTAATGCAAAATGGTACAACTATTTTGGAGGACAGTGTGGCAGATTATTACAAAAGCAAACATACTCTTACCACATGATCCAGCAGTTGTGCTCCTTGATATTTACCCAAATGAATTGAAAATTTATGTTGACACAAAAATCTGCACATGTATGTTTATAGAAACTCTATTTATAATTGCCGAAACTTGAAAACAACCAAAATGTCCTTCAGTAGGCAAATGAATAAACTGTGGTACACTGGACAATGGACTATATTACTTGGTAATATAAAGAAATGAGGTATCAAGCCACGAAAAAACACAGAGGAAACCTAAATGCATACTACTAAGTAAAAGAAGTCAATTTGAAAAGACTACATCCTACATGATTTGAACTATATGATATTCTGGAAAAGGTAAAACTATGGAGACAGTAAAAAGATGAATGGTTGCCAGGGGTTACAAGGCAGGAAGGAATGAACAGGCAGAGCCCAGAGGAGTCTTTGGACAATTAAACTATTCTGTATGGTACTGCAATGGTAGATACACGTCATTATACCTTTGTCAAAATCCATGGAATGTACAGCACTAAGAGTGAAGCCAAATGTAAATTATGGACTTCAGGTGATAATGATGTCTCAGGATAAGTACATTGATTGTAACAAATACACCACTGTGGCATGGGGTGCTCATAGGAGGGGGATGTGCAAATATGGGGACAGAGAGGGTATAAGAACTCTCCGCACTTTCTGTGCAACTTTGCTGTGAACCTGAAACTGCTCTAAAAAATAAAAAAGCTTATTAATTTTAAAAAGTTGTTAAAACACACAGGCTTAACTTAAGCTGGTCTTCAGTTATGGCTTAATTAAAGAAATTGTAATTAAAATATTTATACAGCTCTTCTATGTACATAATGAATTTATTGCAATAGACTTATAGGAAACAGGAACCAACTCCATTTGCCTCATTTATATTGTTATTAAGTTAATTTAAATGGTGTAGTTTTTAAAAACTGCTTCTTGACTGATTAGCTGTATGAAATTTGGCAGTAGTCCCTTGGAAAGAATTAGGCTATTATTCTGCCTTGTAGATTGCAAGATTCTTGGAGAAAAATAAGACCCGTCTCAAATATGTCCCTACCCTTTTCTGAGAGTGTTCCTAAGACCCATCTGAAAAATGTGTTGTTTATTGCCTGAATGTGGTTTTAAATGTTTGGAAAATTCTATTTTACATCTTTAATTTTTCCCTAAACAACTATTGACAGAATAAAAGAAGTCAGAATTCTTATTAAATGACAAATTACATAGGGTCGGTAATAGTTTGGACAATTACAATCAGTATGATTATCTCATCTCCAAAAGATGCTCAAAAGAATAACAAGTGATAAAATACTTAGAACTCAGGAAAATCAACAAGAAAAAAAATCAAACAACCCTATCAAAAAGTGGGCAAAGGACATGAACAGAACTTTTCAAAAGAAGACAGAATAATGGCCCAAAAACATATGAAAAAATGCTCAACAACTCTAATCATCAGGGAAATGCAAATCAAAACCACAATGAGATATCACGTATCTCCAGTGAGACTGGCCTTTGTCAAAAAGTCCCCAAACAATAAATGTTGGCATGGATGTGGAGAGATAGGAACACTCACACACTGCTGCTGGGGCTGCAAACTAGCGCAACCTTTGTGGAAAGCAATATGGAGATACCTTAAAGAGATACAAATAGAACTACCATTGATCCAGCAATCCCGTTACTGGGCATCTACCCAAAAGAACAAAAGACACTCTATGAAAAAGACACCTGCACCCAAATGTTTATAGAAAATTGTTACATATTCTTGAGTGATCAGTTTAGGCTATATTGTCTTGGTTTACACCACAGCTATTCCCATGGCATTTGAGTTGTAAATATTTTTTTTGCAAGCATAATTTCAAACATATGAAGAAAGTGTGACAGCAATATGATAAAAAATGGGTAATTCCCATTTTACGGAAAGGGCAGTTAAGCATAGGTACATGTAAGATGGAGATGATATAAAATCTGAAATAAGAATTCACTATGTCCCATGATTTTGCTCAGAGTTCATAAGAGCATTTTTGCTATGTAATTTAAGCATATTGGGGCACATCAAGATTGCTGCGAACACAACTATCATGTTTTAGCCTAAACATGCCAACACTCACAAAAGCTCCTGATTGCTTTTGCAAACCCAGGATGGGAGGGGGGTAAGACAACAGCACAGTTCTTCTGAAAAGCAACATTTATTTAGTGACCATTTTGGAGTCGTGCAGACTCTATTATGTCAACTGACGCACCTTCATCTCTTTCATAGTGTTTGAGCCCTTTAGATCAATCAGTTCAAATTTCTGCTCCTAACACACTGAAATGTTTGGTTAAGCTGACAAATTTGTGTGGTAAATATAACTGCCTGGCAGGAAGCTTTCTGTCTGCTGTAGTCAATGCTTTGAAATAAATCCAGCCAGAACCATTTGTTCAGGCAGCTTTGAAAGTCAGTGATACAAATGGATAAGCTACATGTTCTTGCCTTAGTGCTGTATGTGAATGGCTCAGTGGGTAGAGACAGGCCACTGCTCTGGAAGATCCAAAGGACTCCACTGGTGAATGGAACTGGCAGATACAGATTGAACTCAGCAGGAATCACTCGATATATTATGTGTGAGAATTTGGGCCAGGTCACAGAAGCAGACAAAGCTCAGAGGAAGCAGTCAGTGGATGCTGTGCATTGATGTCTCACATTAGGGACTGCTCTAACAGCAGTGGGGCAACTGGAAGGGAGGGGTGAGGAAGTATAGCCACTTCAGCAAGACTCATTATCTCAGTGCTGAGAATGAGTGTCCATGATGACTTTGAAATGTGTCCGTTACTCATCTATCTATTTATTAATTCGTTTACAACTTAAATATTTGATAAGCATGTCTTCTTTGAAAAGGGATGCTGGGTACTGCTGGGGGGATATGGAACTTGAGACCTGTTTGAGACTCCTCAACAGATAAAAATATCACAGAGAAGTGTAAGAACACAGAGAGGTACAAACGCAATATTATGGGATTTTATGTGAGTGAGAAATTGCTTCTGGTTGATTGAAAGTGATTGTCAAGATATAAATAAGTAAATTGGTTTAGTTTATGAGAAAGATACTAAGCTCTACAAAGGCCAAAGCCATTATACAGACAAAAGGGGATATCTGAGCTGAGTAGAGTGGTTTTCATACAATAAATGCAGTCACTTAAAATGGTATGACTCTTCTAACTTCCCCATCACTTTTATATTCCCTATTTTATATGATCGTCGCAACAGTCCTGGAATATATGTAGGGAGGAGACTACTAACCAATCTCAAAACTGAAAAATAAGTTTCTTGAGAGATATTTAATGACCATATTTAGGTCACATACGATGATCAAATTTTGAACTGAGGGCTTCTCTCTCCACATACAACATGGACTTTTTCCTAACCATGTAGGTTCTACTGAAGATTGTTAAAGATGTGAGAAACACCTAAAGACATACATCCCTAGCAAATGGGAGTAGGACATTATTAGAGGGGGTATTTAACTTCATTTTAGATACTGATGAACTGTAAGGTTTTTTTTTTAGTGATTATATACTCCCTTCCTAATTGAAAATAATTAAATTGAAAATATTCAGGAAAAAAGGAAAAGACAGACAATTTAAGATATATAGAATGTGAAAAGATAGATCTCATCTGGAGTATGAAAGGCCACATTGTACAAACAAGTATGTCAAGTTCAAGTAGAAGTAGGAAGAATAGTTTGATCATAATATATAGATGTGATCTACTGTAGGGCTGGATCAACCTTAATATGGGATCAAATATACTTACCCCAAATAATTTTAACTGCATTTATTGTCCAGGAAAATTTGCACAACCTCATGGAAAATACTGCTCTTATCATGTGTACTAGTTGGGCATCCATGAACAATTCACTGAAAATTTCTATACTTAGATATCTTCTCTTTATCATGGGAAAGAGCACGTGTTTATCTGCCTCATTACTAAGAATAACAAATTGTAATGATAGTTTTCAATTTATGCAACAACAAAACATTGAACATAATACTACTGAAGATCTAACTACACATTTGGAGAATGATAAAACATTAATTAACATAGAAGATACCTAGTTATCTTCAGTGTGAAATAACATTTTTCCCTTAGGAGTCTACATACTACTTTTCAAATATAAATTTATTTTCAATGGACTTGTAAAGTAAATATGCCCTATGGAGGCAGCTTGGTATAACAGAAAATCCTGGACTATAACTCAGGAAATAGAAGTTCTCGTCTCAGTGCCAACCCTGCCCACCGTGACTGAGGGCAAACTATTGAGCCCTTCAAGGTCATGCACTCTCAACTGTAACATTACCATACAATGGCTTCTAGCCCGCTGTCAACACAGGAATGAGCAAAAAGCAAAGAAATGGCACTGGAATAAGAAATCTGGAATTTTAGGGGAAAACATTGGTTATCCATTTTAAGGTAGTCATAGCTAAAGGAATAGATTTGGACTTGATATACCAATATCCGTGAAATGAAACAGATGGAGGTTTTTAAGTAAATAATTGTCACCTTTTTCCTCTTTGTGAGTTAAGTGACATGGCCACACTGATTTGTCTTAACCATCTTTGGGTGTGACTTATATAATCTATACACTTTTTGTCCAAAAGGAGCTTGTTTAGAGCCTTTTGCCACCAAATTATATTCAGTTGTCAGAGAGCTGATAGAATGTGGCCACAGTTTTGAAAGAGTTGATTTATTAAAAGGAAAGATGAGTCAGCCCAGCTACATGACATAGGCCAGGATGGGAAACAGACTATTGAGTTTGCATACAAACAACCAAAGAGAATAAATCCAGAAACAAGAGGACTTGTTTTCAATTAAAAGAGGGTAGGAAAGTCAAGTTCCTGTGAAATTTCTCTTAAAGTCTCTATGCTGGGGATAACTTGATGGAATAAAATGGGTCAGGAGAGAAATATAAAAATAATGACAGAGAAAAATATAGAAATACCATATGGATTAATATGAAGATAACAATTCCAAACAATATAGAAATGGAAAGATAAAGCTTCTCGAGGGCAGAAAACAGCCCAGGGTGTCCCCAGTAGTTAGCAAAGTGTCTGTATAAGCAGGTCCTCAAGAAATGACTGTTCCTGAACACTGTCTTACTGATGGGGCTTTGGCTTTGTAGTTCTTGTTTCTGTGATGAAAATCAACCCAAATTGGAACTAAGAAGGTAGCAGGACAGGTAACTTGGAAAAGAAAACCCAGAAATGCCTTTGTATTTTTGTTTCCAAATCATTAGACAAAGTGTTTGGAAAAAGGAAGGCAAAATCTATTACTACTAAGACGTTAGATTCTGAGACCCCTGGCTCCTTGACAAGAGCATTACACTGAATGCCCTGAAGCTTCAATAAAACTGAAACCAGAACCATGCTGAAAACCAGTCTAAAGGCAAGAGGACAGCAGTCATCTCATTACCACATACACTTAGGTGGTCAGAACTTCAGGGTAAGTCTAAGGGCTATTTTAAATCACCAGCCATTGGCATTTCTTACTCACTATTCACTCCAGGAAGCAACAAATTAAGGGAAAACAGAACTGAAATGAATAACAGGAAAAGGTATTAATGAAGAAGGACAATATCCCAAGTAGACCACCTGTTCATCAGAACTCTCTTGATTCCATTTTGGCTGGTTCTGCCCCTCAGTAGTAGGGGAAAGAGAAACTTTTCTCACTTCCAAGAAATGCCCTTCACTTCTCTCTTACCAGAATGGTTTCTGAGTATTTGGTTCCCAGCTGGGTCCTGAAAAGCTTCAGAGTCAAGAAACTTTCTAGGCTTGTGCAAAATACAAAACAAATTACAATAGTCTCAGCATCTCAAGTTGCTGACAGTATTTTAGCAAAAGCTTGCGGTTGGAGCTTTCCTGTGCCCATTTCTGGCTGAAGTCTCACAGCAGTGATATGGTTTGAGCAGAGCAGGACTATTTATCATAGCTTTACAGATGAAGGAACAGGACCTGGCAGGAGCCACATCTGGGGAAAACACCTGATGTCTGTGACCATTAATTCAGCGATTTTCCCGCTGTATCACAGTGGGAGCATGGCCTGGCTGGAGACAGCTTTGCATAATGGTTAACAGCATGGCATCTGGAGATGTACAGATCTGGGTTTGAATCTTGAGTCAGCCATCTCTTAGCTGTGTGATCAAGGCAATTTACTTATGCTCTCAGAGCCTTAGTTTTGTTTGTTTATTTTTTTACCCATAGAATGGAGACCAATGATAATACAAATCATGTGAAGATTAAAGGAGATATGTAAATAAATGTCAAGAACAGAGTCTGCTACAAATCAGCCCTAGATGAATGTAGCAGTTATTAGTATGATAATAAGAAGGGAAACTGCTCAGCAGCTGAAACAAGCTGAACACAGCATCCAGGCTGAGCACTGTGTGAAGGCTTCCCCACAGAGATCCAGTGTGGGGGAGAAGAAAGACTGTGGATGTGAATCCTGACTTAAACATCTGTAAGCTATGCAGCCAAGTCATTTAACCTTTTGTCAATCTGTTTTCTAATTTGTAAAATAGGGATACAGACGCATACTTTACTGAGTTGTAGCAAAGAGAAGCATAAGTTCGCCTGAAATATATTGCACAGTATCTGGTATACAGATGGTGCTCGATAAATGATAGATATTATTATTTGATTTCATAATAGCATTTATAATGCCAGAAACTCCCCTCCTGTTACATCCTTCAGTTGCTGGGAATAATTTACACAGACATACACACAAGCACGCCAGGAACACATACTATGACAAGAATTAGAGGTGAGAAACTAAGGACTTCATTAAATATAATGGTTTTGATGGAAGGTAAGAGTCAGGAATGATTTCTGTGGAGTCCTTATAAAGTATGTACACTAAAATAAAACAGTCATGACAGCACACAAAACAGCACACCAAAGATATTTTATATATCCTGAATCGATAATAATGTTCTCTTTTCCAGTTACTCTCCCCCTTTTGAAGATTTTCATGCTACTAATATTATTTTACCTCATTTAGCTAGAACAAACGCCTACAGAAATATACTTCCTTATATGGTTTTTTTCCTTAATAATAATTATTTTTAAATGGTTAGATGTCTTTCTACCTTCAAGTGGTTAAAGTTGTTGACTCTTGTCTTCCAGGTCTTAATTTTATCAGTCCTCCTTAAATATGTCCCAGATATCTCCTTACAAATGCCACTACAGTGGCTTCTCAGTTTGAAATTCAGTAGGAATCTTTGATAGATTCTTGAACATGCAACTTCCGTGTGCATGTGTGAAGGTTGTTCCCCACTGGGAATGGGCTTCATGGAACCCGGGCAGCCAGATATAGCACGACTGTCATCTCAGGCAGCAACGCATGGGAAGGCCTCTCCCATGAGATGTGGTCCACAACTATGCTCCCATGAGCAGATCCAAGCCCAGTTCCCAAACTCCGTGTTGAAAAATAGCAAAACATTTAAAGACTCTGAAATAATAAGATGATTGCTTTTCATTTGCCTCTCTGACACAAGAGATGGTGGGATAACTGTGGTTAAAACTCCACTGGGTGTAATAAGTTCAATTACAGTCTGAAAACCTTTCTAGAAAATCCCCAAGTGGGCTGGGAAACTATAGCTGTACCAGCCCTCCCACCACCCCTTACCTCCAACTATAGGGCATTTTCATAACCAGCTATATCCATCTAGAGTCCAATATCAAGGTGGTCTTGTTTAGATGATAAAATTCAGGATTTGGACAATACAAGGAGCTGGTTAATATAAACATGCAGACATTTTGCATTATTGAAGAGTAATGCATGCTTTTCTAAGAGGCTTCTGGTAGAATATGTTATTTGTACATAATTTAGTTTTTACAAATTAAAGATGTTTTATGTTTAAAACTACTTCCCTTAAACCCTCTTTGTCTGGTAATATCTTAAATTATATATTAGTAAAACTCCTGGAGACTTGAATTTCTAATTTGTTTCAATACAAATATTCATACTAATGCAGAAAATCAAGATACAAGCAAGAATGGTCAGGTAACTGCCACTCAGGGGAGTGTCATAGAAGGGACCGATATTGGAAAAAAGACCCAACAGTATCAGGACTAATGTGAGGTGAGTGAGGTGAGCTGTGTAGATGCATGATCAGATCCTATCTTTATCTAATATTTTTATATTTTATTCATTATGGATATTTGCATTAATTTTGCATTTAAAATATAGTATTAAAATATTATTTGTCTCAATAACTGAGTTTTTTGTGGGAGCCTCCCCTTAAATTTTGCCCCTCACTTGCCTGACCCTAATTTTGGTTCTTGATTGGATTATTGATCGCAATCCTTCACATGCCTACACGAACATTCCTGCTATGTTTTCAAGGTGGGTGGAAGGTACTTTCGCCCTGGCTTGGCCAGTGTAGATGTTAGCAGATAGGAAGTAGAGCTTGAAATATGTTTGCCTTGGGCCCTTTTCCCCTTATATTCCTGCCATCACCATGAGAAGAAAATGACTCAGGCAGCTTCAGTTCCTTTTCCCTACGCCCCAGAAGAAGCACATGGAGAAGAACTGAAGCCAATCTACAATCTAAATCTTGCAGCCCAGATGAGTTACCACCGACCTAAAAATCCGTGATCTTTAGAATGAATTATTGCTGTTTTAAATCACTGAATCTTAAGAGTAGTTTGTCACATGTCCTACAGTATTATTGTGACAATACCTAAGTAGTACGGAGGGAGAGTAGGAAATACACATTTCTACCTCTACCATACTTTTTATAAACAAAATCCATTTCATTTATCAACAAACGTTTCTCATGCAAATCAGTATTGTAAGCATGGGGATTACATAGATTAGAAGGCAGAACTCTATTCTTCAGAAGTTTACTGTCTAATAGAGAAGAGGCTATGTGAAAGGTAAAACAAACAGGTGCAATTAGTTGTTACAGATGCTGAAAGATAAACCTGTAGTTGATACAGTAGATATAGAGATAAAGAAGTTATTAAATCTACCCAAAGAGAAAAAGTTTATTCATACCAAGTTACAAGCCTAGATATTCACAGATGCTGGGTAAATACGGAGGAAGGCTGGGTGGGGACTGCAGCCTGCAGGTCACATTTTCCTTTAGAGGTAAAGCGCTTGCCTAGCTCCAGTCAATTGTTGTTAGGTAGGAATGGAAGCTCAAGGTTGCCATGTCATCTAGTTTTCAAAACAAATTGAGATTATTCTGCAAAATTTCCTAATTCAAAAACACTGGCCACAAACCGAAGCTGTTTCTACCTACTGTGTGGGCCAAAACCAAAGACCAAGCAAACAAAAATCTGGAAGCCACACTTGACCTTGGATTGCCAGTTTGTGACCAGTGGTTTATAAGTAACGAAGAGTTGGGAGGGAGCCTGTATCAGCTTAAGCACCACACAGAGGTCCCTGCCTGGGGCAAGTGGGGCTGAAATGCAACCTTCAGCTCAGCTCTCAAAGCCAATGTTGCTTGCAGTGGTAGCATCAAATGGGAAGAATGGGCAGTTTTTATTTTTGCAATGTGCTCAAAAGGCACTTCGGTGCATATTTCTTTTATTTATTTTCATATCTTAAAAGAACAATGAAGTAATAACAGATGTAATAAAAACACCTAATATCAAAGAAACTAACATCTAGTTATCTATAATTGTAGACATTCTCTCTCTCTGCTATGCCGGATAGCATGTCTCCTCTAATAGCTATGCAAATTTAAGTGTAGGAATAATTCATAAAATTCTTTAGAAAAGCAGATTGTGTTCACATATTTTCACTATTAAATTTGGGTAGTGTAGGAAAATACATTTTAAAAAACATAATGGATTTACCTTTATAAAAATCATCTTTTTTGGGCATTAGTCATACACATCTTAGAAAGGTATTTTTTCTTGTTAAACTTTAAGTTCATATTTTTAAAGAAACCAATAGCACCAACAGTACATGGTTGGGAGGGTAATTGTCCAATTATTTGGGGGGCTTGGTTGGGAGGATAATTGTCAAATTTAGCAGGAATGTGTGAGTGACCTTCATTTATAAGTGATATGCCACGATATGGAAACATGACATTTATCTAGTATTGTGGAGAAATTTGGTATTCTAAGAATATCAAAATTACCCCTGAGAAAGTTGATGAGAGGCTATCTTATATAATTTATCTGCCTTCATAAAGAGATTAGACTAATTGAACAGACAACTAAAATAAAACTTTGAATTCTTTATGTGTATCATCATAAATACCATATCATGCTATAATACAATGACACCTTCAGTGGCTTCAGTGGGAAATGAGGTTGTTGATCCCTGCAATAAGTGGCCCTTGATTGATTCTACAGCCTGGTGGTTGTCCTGCACCAGAATCACTCAGAGGAAACAGATTGTGGATTCTCTTCCCCTACAGTTTCTTTTTTGGTAGGTCTGGGCGGAGGGGGCAAGATTTTGCACTTCTTTTTCTTTCTTTCTTTTTTCTTATTTTTTTAGACAGAGTCCTGCTCTGTCGCCCTTGGGTAAAGTGCAACCTCAAACCCCTGGGCTCAAGCAATCCTACTGCCTCAGCCTCCCAAGTAGCTGGGACTACAGGCATGTACCATGATGCCCAGCTAATTTTTCTACTTTTAGTAGAGACGGGGTCTTTTTCTTGCTCAGGCTGGTTTCAAACTCCTGCGCTCAAGTGATCCTCCTGCTTCGGCCTCCCAGAGTGCTAGGATTACAGATGTGAGCCACCTCGGCATGGGCCAACATTTTGCATTTCTAACACATCCCCAGGTGCTGCTGCTGCTGGTCTAGAGACCACACTTAAAGCACCATTGCTATAGATGCTTTTTGCTTTTGCTTTTTAATAAATGCCCTACTTCCTCCTCCTTCACTTGTCACTTATCAGGGCTTTCCACATGCTCTTCCTTGTCAAACTCTTATGGAAAAACTAGGACTTCTTCTCTGGCTTCTTCAGACAAAAATTCTGCCTCTAAGCTTTGGACTTTATTTGCAGCAACCACACAGCCAGTTGTGGATAAAGTTCCTGGTCCTGAGTGATTCACCCTTTAACTTTCAGACTTACTGAACTCTGGACTTCAAAGTACCATTTCCTACGAAGTACAGACAATCTCCCAGATCTAACATCCTTAGTTCCCTCCCCAGGATCCCAAAATATTACTCTCCTTTAAAACAGGCAAACATGATTCTTTTATCATTCATATTACCAGTGAAGCGTCCCTTCTTCCAACAGTTTTCTCACTCCTTGTACAAAGCGAGACGGAGAAATGTTACTATCAGCGTGATGTTTTTCTTACTATTTAAAACCCAAGTTAGTTGGCAAACTTTGATGTTTTCATTCATTACCAATTGCCAGTCTTTTGATAAATTGCCATTTGCAACAGGGACATAGAAAGGCTTGTTCAGTTTTTCCAAATGTTAAAAAAATAAAAACAAATGTGAAATGTTCATTCTTGTCTTAAAGGATTTAAGCTTTCATTGTAAATGCATATGGGCCCTGTGTAAGCGATGCAGAAAGTGTTTTCACTTATCAATTAAAGGAACACAATGATGTAAATATAGAAATTACAAAACAGTTTTACTGTTTGTACCCAGGGACTCTTACGTTGTACTTTCCAAATATTTCACTAAACCTCATTTTCCTGACGTGTCACCTTCTGCTTCTGTCATGAACAATTAAAACGCTCATACGAACACGATTAAGTATGTACAATTATTACAGCAATAGGATGAAAAATCAAAGACAAATTCCAAAAACAATTGTAAATAAAGAAAAGTTACCTGGTGCCAAAGTATTGCGATTAATAAAATCTCAAGGAGGAAGAGGCAGCAAAAATAATGGCACTCTGAATTCTCCATCGGCCTTTCATATTTTGGAATTATAGATTTAAGTAACTATTTGTATTGATCTAAATTTAATTGCCTGTAAAACTTATAATAGTGCTTCTGTCCTCTGAGTTACTACTGAAATTAAAACCAAAAAATCTGTATAGTTGAAAATATTAATATAAACAAAAAACCCCGAAATGGTATTAAAATAAAAGTCAGGGCTATAAAATAAGAGGAAATAATCACAAGAATAATAATAATTTGAATGTGTACTCTATGGCAGGCATTTTATTCACTGCTTTAAACCCACTATCAAATTTAAATCTTCATACAATTTGTAATACAGCTAGTAAACAATGCTAGTATTCAAAGCCAGACCCTGTTTGCTTCAAATATCGCTTGACAGTTATTTAGTGTATGACAAGAAATATGAATAAGCAAAACTCTGCTTGGAAAAGGCAAAATATCTTAAATTTGTTAGATATAAAGAAACACAACAGCTATCTGCATGCTATTAAAAGACACACAGTCTTTACATACTAATTAGGATAATAATAAAACATATAAAACAAAAGACATTAGAAATAAAATGGGGGTATTTAGGGAAATAATGTAGAATTAGAAAACTGCTTAATTCGTGAGTGCAGTAAACTCGAATACTAAAACCAGTTTAAAACAGAAAACAAAAGATCTATAGACTAAATTCATTTTTAATATATAGCAAAACCCCTAAATAGTGGTAAACTGAATTTCACAGTGTATTAGGATGTTCACATTATTATGGTTAGATATTACTTATCTTAAACCAACAGTCTACATAATTAGTGGCAAAATCCTATAGGCAGCAATTACTTTTAGAAATCAGAAAATATAAAAAATATAAACATACATAGAAAATTGTACAGTAGAATATTAATAATAGTTCTCTTTGCATAATGAAGCAACATGTGATTTTTTTGTCTAGTTTTTTGTATTGTCAAATTTACCTATAATTAATGCTTATATGTTTCTTTCATAATGACAAATCATTTTACTTTAAGAGAAAAATGAATATAAATTTAAACATTTGCATATATATGTGTGTGCACGAGTGTGTACATATATACACAAAGGGATACACATATGTATATGTATGTGTGTGCATGTGTGTGTGTTGAAGAATATGTAATACCGCATCAATCATTAATTCTTGGACTTTATTTTTCATGAAGATGCATACTTTTGGATATTGCCTTGAATAATAAGGAAATATCCAGAATAATCTACAGCTTTCCTTTCATAAATCATTTTGAATCTCATCCTCCATATAGTTCTTTTCGTTCCTAATTATCCAGTTTGTGAACCTTCTAGGGGCAACAATATCAATAAATTTAGTACCAGCTATATAAAAAAATCTTATAATTTTTCCTTTGTCATAAAATTACCTTCAAGCTTCAAGGGAGTTCTCCTAGATACAGTATTCTTGAATTTGTTGAACAAGTTCATGTTTCACTTATTAATCACCTTCATGGACATGAATTTGATTGTGTCCCTTTTCATCCATCATTTTTCTGCACTTAAAATTCCTCATCTGCTCTTACTACTTCATTCCTTTGATCATTTTGGTTAACCTTTCAGGCCTTTCTAACTGGCTTTGTGACCTTACCAGAATGTACCGAATAGAACTTTGAACTCTGCTCCACGCACAAAAACCTTATTAGTTCTGTTCAAAGATTTAACAAAATCACATAATTCTGTTTTTCCAATTTTATCATAGTGATCTCTGGCATTTGGTTGATCTTTTGAATTGCTAGTCTATGTCGGACTGTCTTCAAGGGATAGCTGACACAGATACAGATATCTTTTGTTCTAGAAACAAGTGATAGCAGAGAGAGCACTTTTTTATCAGCATAATTTGGATTGTATTTCCCCAGATACATTACCTTACACTTTCCACAGCTGAAATTTATCAGCTATTATTTGCCCATTCATACAGCTTTACAAAATATTCTTGTAGGACTCATCTATCTCACCAGTTGGAACAGCTTTGGAGTCAACTGCAAAGTTAAAGATCTGTCTCAGTGCAGTCATAATGGCCCATCTTCCTCCCTGGGTGCGTATTCTTCCAATCTACTTAACTGGAGCCATAGTGGAGCTACTTTTGCTCAACTTTGGGCTTAGTCCAACCTCATGCTCTGATACTAATCCTGTGTATTCAAAGGACAATTCAGGAACTTGAGCTAAAGTGCTCCAGGTGTGAAGATCAAGTCTACCTGGATGCCATCTAGCCCTACCCTGAGTTCCTACCCGGTTCTCTGCCTCACCTATTCTTCCCTATGACCAAGCCCCTCCTTTATACCCCAGTTTTAATAGCAGGTCCATGCCTTTGTGCACTGCCTTCTCACCCTACTTTTGTTTGGTTGGTTTGGTTTTTGAATACAGATGCCTTGCCTTACTCTTGTTAATAACCCATTTCCTTTACTTACCACCAGATCGGCCATCCTTTTCCTGCAGCAGTGTTTAGGAACCACCTGGAAGGCTTATTAATACATGGTTTCCTGTGCCCCAACCCTACAGATTCCATTTTAGCAGGCTGGGGTGAGGCCAGTGAATTCTCATTTCTAAGAGGCTCCTGGGTTATACCAATGCTGCTTGCCTGAAGACCACACTTTGAAAAATACACAAAATTACACACAAAAAATATACAACATTTTATTAGGTTCACTTATTTTTTGTTTGCTGAAAGAATCCCCTGATGATGCACCTGTCTGACCAGCTCATTTGGGCTTGATGTGCTTTTCTACCTCTAAGGGTCCTAATCCTTCCTCTGACCACTGTGGAAGAAAGGAAAACAATGCCAATTCTAATTCTTCTTCCTGAAATGATGAGGAGGAGGAGGAAGAAGTGGCAGCGGCCAAGGAGGAGGAAGATAATGATAATGGTGATGAGACTCAATTTCTTCATCTTTATTTATTTTTATTTTTTTGAGATAAAATCTCACTCTGTCACCCCAGTTAGAGTACAGTGGCATCATCATAGCTCAAAGCAACCTCAAACTCCTGGGCTCAAGCAATCTTCTTGCCTCAGCCTCCCAAGTAGCTGG